>JAVTVY010034220.1:0-151435 GCA_036873755.1 Hanleya hanleyi
CGCGGATATTCTCTAATGGACGACGGCTGGATTATGAATGACGGACTAGACGCTTGTAATTGGATCATATTCAGAGGGATTGCTTGAAGGAAAGCAAGAAATCTGGAAAAGGTGTTAATCAAGACCATTTAAACTAGAGAAACCTGCGGTGGAGACCCACACCGTAGGTTACCAGTTGGATGATGGTTCACTCATAAAGAGAGCAATCGGAACCTGTCCGGAGACTGCTGTTGAGTTACAAGGGGTGGAAGTGCAGTGTCTGTTGGACACGGGTGCACAAGTGTCTACCGTGACCGAATCCTTTTATAGGAGTAATCTACAAGGCAAGTGTGACTTGGTGGATGTGGCTCGGCTGATACGTATCTCTGCAGCGAACGGCAAGGATATACCATTTGTAGGCTATCTGGAACTGGACTTAGTAGTATTTGGTCATGAGTTCAAGAACATGGGTTTTTTGGTGGCAAAGGATCCTGAGGATATCGCTATGAAACAACGGAAAGAACAAGTTCCTGGAGTATTGGGATCAAATGTGTTTCGTGACATGTGCAAAAACTTATCAGGTGAAAGTCTTCCAGATGGCAAGTGGAAGACTATTCTTGCATTGTATGGCGAAACTAGAGCTACAGAGACTGTAAATATTAAGAGTTGTAGAGTCAGAGCAGCTGGGAAGAAACCAGTACTAGTCCCTGCTTGGTCGTTACAAGTAGTTGAAGGAACTGTGAGACCCTCGGGTACAGAAACGTACACTGCTATCGTAGAGGAAATTGGTGTTGCTACTCCGACTCTACAGACTGGTCTTAAACTGGGACCATCACTTGTGACCGTGGACCGATCAGGTCGTGTGCCTGTACAGGTTGCTAATTTCACAGACGAGGATGTATATATCAGTCCTAGGACACCTATTGGCATACTCCGGCCAGCTCATCCTGAGCCACTGGTTGACATTGTGTTTACAGAAGCAAATGAGGCAATCATCGTTGAGAACTCTGCTGAGAATATTTCTAATAAGGAGATAGGGCAGAAGTTGTTGTCCAAGATGGATGTTGGTGAAGGCCTTGATGCAGACCAGACAGATCAGCTGAAGAATCTTCTCGCCGAATATGTGGATGTTTTTAGTGTTGCGGAGGACGATATAGGCTTTTGTGATGCTGTCGAGCACAGAATTATTATCGAGGATGACGTACCAGTTAGGGCACCCCATCGTCGAGTACCACCTCATCAGTGGAACGAAGTTCGAGACTATCTCCGTTCAGCACTGGATACAGGTGTTATTAGAGAATCCTCTAGCCCTTACTGTTCACCAGTCGTTCTTGTTCGTAAGAAGGACGGAAAGATACGTCTGTGCTGTGATTATCGCTCATTGAATGCTAAAACTAAGAAGGACTCCTACCCATTACCACGTATTGAGGAAACATTCGATGTTCTTTCTGGAGCCAACTACTTCTGTAGTTTAGACTTGGCACATGGGTTTAACCAAGTTCCCGTCCGAGAGCAGGACATAGAGAAAACAGCCTTCCGTGTAGGAACTGGGGGACTGTACGAATATACAAGAATGCCATTTGGATTGACTGGGGCCCCGAGTACATTTATGAGGCTCATGGACAAGATCTTTGGAGACCAAAATTTCCAAACCCTTCTAATATACCTCGACGACATCCTAGTGTTTGGTAGGACATTCCAGGAGACCCTCAATCGCCTTGAGATGGTATTGGGGAGGCTTCGGAAATTCAACTTGAAGGTCAAGCCATCTAAATGTCAGCTCGTCAAACAAAAGTTGCGCTATCTTGGACATATGGTTTCCCAGGATGGAATACGTCCCGATCCAGAGAAGACGGCAGCAATAAGGGACTGGCCCCAGCCACGCACAGAAACAGAGCTTCGTGGATTCCTGGGAATAGCCGGATATTATAGGAGATTTGTAAAGGGATTTGCCAAGATCGCGGCACCACTATACGCTCTGCTGCATGGGCCTGGAAAGACCAACAAGAAGTCCAGAAAAAAGGTTCCATTGGGTATAGGTGCTTGGGATCCCTCCTGTGATGCATCCATGGCTGAACTCAAAGTGAAACTGACTGAAGCGCCTGTGTTGGGCTACCCAGACTTTAGCAAACCCTTTGTCCTAGAAGTTGATGCAAGTCACCTGGGCTTAGGAGCTGTCCTTTCGCAGGAGCAACCTTGTGGATCTGTTGTGCTGAGTTATGCGAGTAGAGCACTGCGACGCAATGAGAAGAATATGGAACGATACAGCAGTATGAAACTGGAACTATTGGCACTCAAGTGGGCAGTGACTGATAAGTATAGGGACATGTTGATTGGAGCAAAGTGTACGGTCTACACAGACAACGATCCACTGACGTACATAAGAACGACAGCAAAACTTGGGGCAACTGAGATGAGATGGGTTGGTCAACTGGCACAGTTTGATCTCGATATCAAGCACCGATCTGGGAAGACCAATAAAAATGCGGACTCCCCGAGCCGGAAGGTTGAACATACTCCTGAAGTTCAACGACTTGAAGAATTCTCCGTACAGAGTGGACACAGCTACGTATCTTCCACACCTCTTCCGAGAGACCTCACAGAAACAATTGGGAAAGTGATCAGCCAGGTTTGGATGGAAGAAGTCAACGTTCCACAACAACGACATGGGCCTGAGCCAGTGTTGTCATCTGATATTCCGCGTCTTTCGCGATCGGAGCTTAGTGACCTTCAGAAAACAGATCCAGACGTTGGCCGTCTTCATGTCTTTTGGGAACAAAAGAGACTACCACCATACAGATTGCTAGGTGGTGAGAGTAAACGTGTGAAGAAGCTCGTCAAGTCTTGGGACCGTCTTGTCAAGGTTGATGGTGTCCTGTATAGGAGGATACAGAAGAATGGCAACGAGGTTCGACAAGTTCTTCTACCAGAGACTCTGAAATCTAAAGTGTTGGCTGCGGTCCATGATGAAATGGGACATCAAGGATATGACCGGACTCTGTCTCTACTCACAGCTAGATGTTACTGGCCCTTCATGACTAAAGACGTGGCCACCTATTGTACTGAATGCAGTAGGTGCATGCTGGGTAAGAAGGGCAGGAACGTTAAAACATCAATAGGATCCCTCATCGCAAAGAGACCTTTGGAGATCTTAGCTATGGATTTTACGGTGCTCGAGAAAGGCTACAACAACCTAGAGAACGTGCTGGTATTAACTGACGTGTACACCAAGTTCACACAAGCGGTTGCCACAAGGGATCAATCTGCAAAGACAGTGGCACGTGTTCTAGTTCAAGAATGGTTTGTGCGGTATGGTGTTCCGAGAAGGTTACATAGTGACCAGGGCCGAAATTTTGAAGGAAAGGTCATCGAAGAACTGTGTGCTATGTATGGTATCACTAAGACCAGGACCATGCCATACCATCCCGAGCAGAATGGACAGTGTGAGAGATATAACAGAACACTGCACAACCTTTTGAGTACACTGCCCCCAGTCAAAGTCAAAACGCAAATGGCCACTGCTTCTGCCAGAATTAACTCATGCATACAACTGTACACCTCATGCAACAACTGGGTTTGTTCCATTTTATCTGTTTTTCGGGCGCGAGCCGAAGCTGCCTGTAGACCTTATGCTAGGAGAGACTGCGGATCCAGAACAAGCGCCTCAAGAGGAGTGGGTAACTGAACACCACCAGAGACTACAGAGTGCATTTCAGTTGGCAAGCCAAAGGCTGGAACGTGAAGCAGTAAAGCGTCAGGACAGATACAACAAGAATACAGGCAACTATCCTTTACAGATAGGATCACGTGTCTTCCTCAAGAATCGTGTTGTAGGTCGTCACAAGATTCAAGATGAGTGGTTACCTGAACCTCATAAAGTGGTTGCTAAAGTTGGTGACAATATGTTCACAGTAGAGCCATTAGCTGGAGACATTAAGCAAAAGACCTTACATCGACAAGACTTGTTGGATTCGAAGGCTTTGGTTAGTGATGTAGCCCCAGCCAGTTTGAAGGAAGCGGATTCAGAGGTACAAACTGCGAATACCGCTGTAACGGAACCTCAAAGTGATGAGGACGAGGAGTCATACGGACTACTTATACCAGTAAATTGTGTTGATTCGACTGAATCACAACCAGATGAACTTGAACAATTGGATGATGAGCCTGCTGAACAGCAAGGCCATGGTAGTGCTTCCTGTACAGCAGGGGAGCCTGAACGGGTACTCGATGACCAGGATGTGGACGGAGCAGTCTCTGACCTTCCTGATAATGAGCCACCATTACGTAGGAGTAGCCGTACCACAGCTGGACAGCTCATGCACCCTTACAATCTACCACGTTCCGCTGTGAACCAAGGGTTAACTGCAAATACTGGTGTAGACCCAAATGTATTGTCTAACATAGCTCAAACACAGCTGTTACTAGTGCAAATGTTAGCCGGTGTTACTGTTACACCAACTTCGTAGTCTTTTTTTCATGCATATAGATTATCGTATTGCTGAGACAGGAATATCTTAGCAGGGGAGTGTGATAGGTGGCACAATATATTAGTATTGTATTCAAAGCCCTGTTATATTTTCGAGTCGGAGTGTACAATTCATGCACGTCTGAGGTTTTTTGGTGCTTCCGAAGTGTCTAGTCGGCAGTTTCCGTAGGTCCCCGACAGCGTGGGTAAAGCGTCACCCACCGCCATTTTCTATTCTGACGGTACGCAGTCGAAAGTTACGCTGTTGTTTTCGATTTTCCGGTAATCTCTTCCACCCTCCCACTGTCCGGATGTGTTGTGGTGTGATCTGGTGTGTTGCTATATAGCTGCCAGGAGATGGAATTATATCTGTGACTGCGTGCAGAATTACTTCATTCATTTTTATGGCGTTTTCCAACAACAATGAAGGCCATGTGGTGATATTCTGGTGAAATGGTAAATGGTGTGTGACCAGTTGACCGCCTTTAAGCAAGCTACTGGGGGTATTTTTCATCCTTCCTACTGGGAGATTAAAGACAGAATCCTCATGCTCAAACTATGGACTTGGTGTCAGTTCTTTACAAGCGTCTAGTCCGTCATTCATAATCCAGCCGTCGTCCATTAGAGAATATCCGCGTCCATAATCCAAAGACCTATTCCATTTTCCATATAACAGTATTAGCACCAAATTCAAAAAGACAATCATAGTATACATAAACATAGGCTTGTTTCCTGCAAGAGAGAAGCGGTCAACAGTTTCAATGATGCCGGCAAGACATCATGATGTTCCAAAAATATCAAATCCGTATCGCTGATCAGTATTCTTAATCCATAATATTCGTTATAGAGTCGTCATCTAAAGAAAAGATGTATCTCAGTCACGCTTTGATTGTGACTGTTCATATGAGTACCATGAGGATCTTGAAGCACATGGGTTCATACGGCCCCTAGCCCCGGGTTAAGCGGAATTAGACACAAGTTACGAAACGTAGCGCCATAGATCTTGCACGCTACGTTCGTATTTTGCTATCAGCATGCGATATGTATCGCCAAATTTGAGAAACTTTGAGTGTAGGCGCTTGGTGGAATAGCCCTGTTTTTTAAGTTTCTGCACCAATGTTTTGTGACGTTGATTAAAATCGTCACATTTAACACAGGATCTAGCAAATGCTACTAAGCGAGATATGTATACGCCATATGCAGGTCCCACTGGAATATTACTGTCCAGAAAGGGATAGTTTACGATGTCGAAATTGTAATCATCTCTTTTGTCATAAAGTCGACGAGAGAGAATGCCCGCTTCATTTTTATAGAGATAGAGATCTAAATATGATGTGCCTGTAGGGCTATCTGTAGTTTCCTTCAAATCCAGTGAAGGTGGATATATATCCTTCACTGCGTCATTTATATAGCGATTATCCACAGCGAGAAGATCGTCTATATAGCGTTTGGTGAATGAGAAGGAACGGGCTTTGAATGGATCGGTTTTTGAAAGCGCCTGCATATAGTCATATTCATAAGAGAACAGATACAGGTCAGCCAACAGGGGTGCACAATTAGTACCCATTGGAATACCTATATGCTGCTGATATATTGTGTTGCCAAATTTCACATAGATATTTTTAATGAGAAATTCAAGCAACTCTATAAACAAAGAAACATCCCATGAATGATATCTCTTTTATGTAGTAGAGCTAAAGAATGCTTTATGGCTTCCGACATTAATATATCTACGATCAGTTTTCTTGAACACAGATACTATTAATGAACTTATACGGTCAATAAGGTCCTGATGCGGGATTGTAGTATAGAGAGTCGAGAAATCCCATGTGGATACATGTCTGTACGGTATGTGACCTTTAGCATCAAGTTCTTCCGTAAGACATTTTGAGTTTTTCAATATCCACATACATTCAACGCCAGAGTTCTTAGAAATAATGGCGCAATACCTTTCCCAAAATGCTTTTACCTCCTGAAGGGTTAATAGGGTTGAAAGAAGCTTGGTGGTGCAGCTTCTAGAACCAGCTATGAATCTGGCTTTGTATGGTGATTTGTGCATTTTGGGAGTCCAGTATAGTTTTGGTATGTCGTTATGATTGGTTGGAAGACAAATACCTCATTCCCTGAGAAACTTTTTATGATTGTTAAATAAATCTTCCAGAGTAAATGCAGTTTGGGAGTAAGTAGACGTATTTGATGAAGGTATGTCTACACTCAATTCTTTAACCAGCACCTGGTTAGGGTTAACAAACCCTAGCGACCATTAGGGTTTACACCATGGTGGTGAAAACATTTGTATTCTCAATGGATTTGCTCATAAAAGTAGATAGCAAAACGATAGTTCAGCTCCAGGGTACATAATCATACATGATAATATCCTGCCGGTTGACATTATTGCCATTAGCATTGTTATCCGAAAGGGAACTGACAAGCTGTGATATATTTTCTTTCAACCTATGACAATCACAGACAATAGTTCCATCAACTTTTAAAGATATAACTCTATTATGACAAGCACGTAGCAAGTGTCAGGTCCGACATTCAATATTACTTGTACCTTGTTGAAAAAATGCAGCCTTGCCAATCAGGAGAGAGAGAGAAATTAGACTCAATAGTTCAGCTATATAACGACAATCTGCCATCATTTAGTTTCCATCATAATTGTTTGTAAGACAAATGTTGCTGATGAAAGAAGAACAATTATGCAGATCCTAATATATCATTTAATTATCAAACAAATAATACTTTGAATTATAGGCAAACCAGACGGCATAACTTATCTTGTTTCATTTTACATTCTGGTTCATGGTAACATCTTATTACGGGAAGTGACTTCTCATACATAGAGTTGATGTATTTTATTGTTATATCTCATGAACACTGTCATAAGTTGAGGAATATTTCACAGCACTATCAATCCGAATAACAGTCTTCGCCAATATTATTTTCAACGGTCTGGGTTTGATGAGTTTGCACAGCTCGGTCCTTTGCATTCTCCCCACACACTCCAATCCAGGCCATGATCCTTACAGGCGCATCTGCTTCACCTGCAATCCTTCTTGCAGTTCCACCTGATAACCTCAAGTAGCGTAATGAATCTGGTGGCAGATCAGTTTTCGCAGGGAGACGCCGATTGAATTGTCCACCCCCGTTTTTGTGGCTGCAATGGATGGCCTTTTGGTCTTTGATATATGTTGGCATTGTGGAAAGTTGATGCTGGGTCGACATCGGGCCTTAGGGTGCATTCCACACCTAAATGATGTGCGGTTAAAAATAGACATGGATTCGGGTTTTCTACCTTAAATATATGTAAAATGTTTAACAAAACCCCTGTAAAAGTATATATTTTCCGAATGGGCACACTCATGCCTTTATTCCAGGAGACAAGTGAGCTATTGAAATTGAATAGGAAAGACGCGCAATCCTCCTTAAACCTTCTTTAACTTTTCTGAAAATCTCCATAAAATGTACGAAAATGTGTCAAATTCGACCCACCATCCAGAGAAAACAAACGAAATGATTTTCTTGTTAGGCATGTGAACGTTTTCTCCGTCCAACGGGAATTTTAAAAAGGGGGGAAAAACAAAGGATCGACCTACTCTTTTTTTTGTAAAATTTTATCGCCATAAAGGAATCATCGTTTTCGTTTCCCGAAAAAGTGAGGATTTTGGACTGCCAGATATTCAATTCCGGAAACGATTAACTCTGTAGTGGCGCGAATGTGCGATCAGCAAGCAATTGTTATATCCTCGTTTGAAGAAATGGTTACGTCCAGCAAGTTGATACTATAGATATGAGTTAATAGAAAGGGAAGAAGAATTAACATTCTGTCAAAAACAGGCCACTTCCTTATTATGAAATTAGGGAGGGGCCACTTTGTGCGAGACCGTGGGAAGTGTGGAGTGCCCCTTACAGACTAGTCTTTTGTGTTAAATGCCGTCATTTTCATACAGCTCACCAGTGTACGAGTTGCCACAGCGCACCAATTACCAATATACGAGCTGTCAGAGCATTTCCATAATAGCTCTCTAGATTTGTATCTAATACCGCTTATGCCGGTGCTAGGGACCGTGTGATCATGTCATCCAAGTTGCCACATGAACAGGTAAAGCGTACCTGAGATTCAACACATATCACGAATCGTTATATTCTTGGTATGTGCTTTAGAATAGGTTAATCAGAAGTCATGTGGCTCTGTCAGTATGTCGGCACCTCTCCCACTTCCCTTATATGTGTTGTGATTCCCCTCAAGTCAATTCCTTCGTCTGGGTTACTATTGTATAAACACATAAGCGTTTTCTATGCTGCTGCAATAAATGACCTTCGTCGGGAATTCCACGACCTGGATGAACACTTCAGCTTGTTGGCGAAATATCTCAGTGATAGTTGTCTTCTTCAAGGCAGCACCTTTGTCAATGCCATATGGTCTGAATACTGTGTCACAGCCCAGAATGGCATGCACAAGCAACATATTTGTACTGACTTGCATTCCCAGCACAACATTTGTCTTCTTGACATTCCAAACTCTCTGACCCCACTAGTGACATGGTCATTCAGTCAAAGAATGACGAATTTCTAGCAAACAACGTCAACAAGCAGCAGTTCATTAATCTTATGAGTTACCAGTTGGAAAGGGCGGGATGTTTCATATGCAGATGTTTTTATTGTAAAAGCAGCCGTTTAATCGACGGAAAGCATCAAAACTTTGGTTGGTGATGATATTGACCGGTTAGTTCTGCTCTGTTTTCATGCAGACATGGATGACAATGACATCTACTTTCAGCCAGAGTCAAAAGAGAATGCAAGGAAACGGATAGTTTGGAATGTCAAGACAAGAGCTGTGCTGGGAATGTAAGTCTGTACAAATATGCTGTTTGTGCATGCCATTCAGGGCTGTGGCACAGTATACTGACCATATGGCATTGGCAAATGTGCGGCCGTAAAGAAAACAACGCTCATTGAGCTATTTCGCCAACAAGCTGAAGTGTTCAACCAGGCCACTTCTTTTGTCAAAACATATATCTGACACACAATTGTGATAGAGCATTAATGGTTTACAGAGCTGCATTTTTCAACAAGGCACATGTGATAATAGAGAGATATCTCCATGAGTGGGTTTGTGGAAATATTGTTTGTGAAGGAAAATATATCACAGCATATTTCATTTATTTTGGGAGAGAATTCCTCTTTCAGATGATTATGCTAATGGCAAAAATGTTAATTGACCGAATATTACCATGTATAATTCATATATCCTGATCCTGAACTATCATTTTGCTATCTACGCTTATGAGCAAATCCATAGGGAACACAAATGTTTTCACCACCATGGCATATTGTACCCTGGATCATGTATTTCTTGGATTTCTGGATGATAAACTGTCCTTATTCACGAAAAAACAATATTCTGCCTTGCTTATATGAGGCATAATGACCTCAGTATTATGTGTTATAAATGGGCGTATCTTTCTTTAAAAAAAGTCGTATGTCCTTCAAATAGATTTTGGTAGACTTTTAGTATATTGTTCTGGGGATCTATTAGAAATGCATATCAGTGAAAAAATTCTGTTGCGATTTGTTTTGGGTCCAGCTATAAAAAAATAGATAGATTGCCTGGATAGTCATGAAAATGGTCAAAAGTTCAGATTTAGAATGACCCCATACATCCGCTATTTTGAAATTCTCCGTAAATATTTTCGTGCAAGGGTATTATTTTAGGCTGCGTGTAACCTTGAAAAGATAACGAATGGAATGAGTGTTAGTAATGACCCATTTCTCTCACGCTTATTACCAAGTATACAAGGCTTTCTTATAGAAGCAAGAGACAGGTAAACGCTGAAATTTCGCGAACAATACTTCAAATTTCAACTTGAAATTTAAGATATTTCCCATGCATATCTGTTTGTAGACTTTTGGTGTTATTCTAGAGACCTTTCGGAAATGCACTGCAGCAAAAACAATTCTGTTGCAATTTGTGGTGGGTCAAACCTCAATTTGACTGAACTTTTTTTTATAAAACAAGATCTTCAGAAGAACTCAATTTAGTATTTTTTGACGAGTAGGTGTTTACCGATAGGACTATATACCACGATTATCGCCTTCTAGGCGAAAATATTTGACTATGAGGTCATTTCGAATACCCAAGAGTGAAATAAATGATGTACAATGGGTATTGCTGAACATAGTTGCTAATAACTTCACCAACTTGCAGTGATATACTTGGATTTCACTTCACCCAATACAAAGCAGACGCGTGATAGGGAGGTCTGCCAAGCAGTCGTAGAGAATGAGGGCCAAGGGAATGAGGGAGTGGCTCTCGTTTCCTCGTGAAGTTGATAAATCTCTATATTTGCAACAATAAATTATATCTTCCTGTAGTCCTCCAAAACAACACAGTCCGACAAACTTATCGTTTTCACCTAAATACTGGTTCCCAGAATTAAATCACAAATTGTAATTCTATTCAAAAACGGTTCATACTCCATGTAAGAATCACGAGACAATGCATACAATAGCCAAGTCTGGGGACAACAATGTCATGTCTAGACTTGAGCCTTTTCAGCTGCACAAAGACTCAGACAATAGCTCCCTACATGAAGTATCTACCTCAAAAATATAAACCCACCACCGACTTCTTTCCCCGAGATTTAACGTCAAAATGATTTCAATCTTTCTTTTGGCCTTTTTGTACACCTGTACCCGGGGCGTCAACTTCGTACTATTATTTTCTGTGTTTTGTGTTTGCAATTAGTTAAAGGACCCAGCCCCACCTATCAACCCCTGTTACACAAACGAAGAACATTTTGTACATACTCGGTCATTTTATTTTTTACAAATATGCTCGTTAGCTTTGTTTTAGTAATGTATATTTATTTTTGAAAGCGTTTACCTCTGAGATTTCTGACATATTATTCAAGGATTGCAAATGTTAATATTCAAGATTGAACAAAATTAATTGAATTCTTCAAACAATGTATCTTAGAAATTGGTTAGCTTACTACACCCGGCACCTTATTAGCTTTAGTTTATTTTCTATTGAAGGAAGACTTCATCTAGTAAGTTGTCAAAAAATTTCACTGGTTATGCGAAGAGATAGGGATTTTGTATGATGGCCGAGAAGGGACATCGCTGTATTGTGTTATGAATCGGGACCGACACACGAAGGCAGGATGCGAAGTCGCGAAGGCAGGATGCGAAGTCGCGAGGGCAGGATGCGAAGTCGCGAGGCCAGGATGCGAAATCAAAACAGCGAAGCGCGAAGTCAGGATGCGAAGTCAGGATGCGAAGCGCGAAGTCAGGATGCGAAGTCGCGAGGGCAGGATGCGAAATCAAAACAGCGAGGCGCGAAGCGCGAAGTCAGGATGCGAAATCAAAACAGCGAAGCGCGAAGCCAGGATGCGAAATCAAAACAGCGAAGCGCGAAGCCAGGATGCGAAATCAAAACAGCGAAGCGCGAAGTCAGGATGCGAAATCAAAACAGCGAGGCGCGAAGCGCGAAGTCAGGATGCGAAATCAAAACAGCGAGGCGCGAAGCGCGAAGTCAGGATGCGAAATCAAAACATCAGCATTGCGCATGATCCTATCAAAACGAGGCCGGTTTGTAGCCCTGATTCCTAATATACATTGTAGGGGCATGCGGTATTATCACTCAGTGATAGATGGTTTTGAATTTCGAATAATAATTGAACAAATATATATCAATTTGTGTATTTTCAATTCTGGTTTATAACTGTGAAAGTTATAAATGCACACCCAACGCCTGTTTTATCGAACTATTTGATTTGGCTGTTTCTGTGGTGGATACTGACGGGGAATTCTGGAAATGAATTAGAACACGGCCGATTTGTACCATACAGAATATACAAGAATATCTCTTTATTTATGCTTATATTTCAAAGGGTTTATGTAAACAGAGAAACAATAAATTGACAATGTTTGGCGGCCTCGGCCTTGACGAATCTCGACTTCGGACTCCAAACTATATGCATCGTCGGATGAATGATGTAACTAGTTTATTGAACAGAAAAATCGTTTGGCTTGTATCTGGGTCTAGTTTCAATAAATTTTAGTGTACATTTATTGAGATATCTACTTCTGAGTCGCTTGACTTCGGTCTCGGAGCGTCGATTCCAAAGATGAGGAGGAAAAAAAGAATAGAAATAAAAAATACGGGGCGGCCGAATATTTCGGGACGGGCGGTGATGCTAAACAGGAAACTTTAACCAGCCTAATGTTCGCGAATTATGTAGAAGTTTGGCATGGAGTGACGAACATACGAGTTTTAGACAATAGCCCCAAATTAACCGCTAATTATCTTACTGCTTGTTAATAGTCTATCTGTTTCCGTGTGTATATATTTATTAGCACATACATGTAATAAGGATGTATGGAAATATTGAACCTTGATTTCACATTTTATATCATCAATCCTAAATTTGTACAAACCTCCATCTTAGAATTGGCCCGGATCGTTTAGGACACAGGGCTAAGTAGCACTGTTGTGTCAGAGATATATATTTTTTTATTTTTAATTTGATTTGCTTTTTTAATTTTAAAATTTTAATTTTTTTCAATTTTAAAATTTCTATTTTTTTTTTAGAATCACTAAATTATCATATAGCTTACTATAATACTCATACGTGGCCATATTTTAAAGCGAGAGCCCGTGTTTGCCAAGCATGGAAAATTACACTATATACACTATATATAAAGACCAATTTATCTGGTAAGCAATAATTCTCAATTATTCCTAGATGGTATGGCCCATTCACACACCAGGCTAACTGGAAATTTGGCAAGATTGGAATAAAAATGTCAACCTGAACAGACACCAGGCTGACATAGAGTCTTAAGCAAGCTTTGAGCGATTCAGTATAAATTATCAATTATTCGGGTTGGTTTTAATCATTCCCGAAACACCAGATCTGAAAATATATTCAAATACCATTTGTGAATTTCTATAAAACATCAGTAATGCAAAGAAAAGATACACATCAGAATAATTTTACTTCCTCCGTTGCTGTGATAACAACAACCAGCAATAATCTTCAATTGCCCCAACAATGTATATTAGGAATCAGGGCTACAAACCGGCCTCGTTTTGATAGGATCATGCGCAATGCTGATGTTTTGATTTCGCATCCTGACTTCGCGCTTCGCGCCTCGCTGTTTTGATTTCGCATCCTGACTTCGCGCTTCGCACCTCGCTGTTTTGATTTCGCATCCTGACTTCGCGCTTCGCGCCTCGCTGTTTTGATTTCGCATCCTGACTTCGCGCTTCGCACTTCGCTGTTTTGATTTCGCATCCTGACTTCGCGCTTCGCTGTTTTGATTTCGCAGCTGGTTTTGCGCTTCGCTGTTTTGATTTCGCATCCTGACTTCGCGCTTCGTGCCTCGCTGTTTTGATTTCGCATCCTGACTTCGCGCTTCGCGCCTCGCTGTTTTGATTTCGCATCCTGGCCTCGCGACTTCGCATCCTGACTTCGCATTCTGACTTCGCGCTTCGCATCCTGACTTCGCATCCTGACTTCGCGCTTCACGCTTCGCTGTTTTGATTTCGCATCCTGGCCTCGCGACTTCGCATCCTGACTTCGCGCTTCGCATCCTGACTTCGCGCTTCGCTGTTTTGATTTCGCATCCTGGCCTCGCGACTTCGCATGCTGCCCTCGCGACTTCGCATCCTGCCTTCGCGACTTCGCATCCTGCCTTCGTGTGTCGGTCCCGATTCATAACACAATACAGCGATGTCCCTTCTCGGCCATCATAATTTTGAGCATCTTCTATGTTTTTAAGTTATTATGAAATACAGTGTCCGAGATATGTAGACCTATACCGGCGGGGGGAAAAATGCTGTACTGACTGGTTGAACGACGGGACTTGAACGGATAAATATATATTTGGACTGCTCAGACTGAACATAGAGTGAACATGTTGATGTGAATGTGGGCAGCAGCACCCTAGCGGCAGGGGCGTCGCCAGGGGGGGGGGTCGTCAGGTGCGAACGACCCCCCCCCCTTGGGCGCGCCAAAAAAACAAAAAAAAAACAGCAGAAAAAGCAAAAAAACCCAGAGAAATTGAAAAATTAAAATAAAGAAAAGCGAAAGGGAAAGGAAAGAAATAAAAAATGTTACAAGTCCGTCTCCAAAAACGTAAGCATGCCCCGTTCCAGTAGTGATGCGTCAGTTCGCTCAACAATGGGTTCACCACGACTTTCCGCTTTGGCGCTCATGAACATGCACTATGGTCATAAAGTGGATTATGAATCCACTTTAAATGTTCTAATGTTCCATGATGTAAAGGTCATCGTTTTTTATGTGTTAAATATAACTAGAAAGTCAAATGGATTCAGGCATGAAGTATGTTTTTTTTCTTTCAGTATCGATGACTGCTTATAAATGCGAAACATACGTGAAAATAGAACCATAAATCTGCATACATTATATTCGAATTTATTTCTGGGAAAACGCTTAGAACGCATCTCTGGAGATCTGGAACTTCGGAGCTTCCTGGGCCTAAGCGGCCCGTGGACCCTCGCCTGTTGGGCTGTGAAGATTTCCATGTTTTATCTTTGTGTGAATGAATCGTATCGATAGGCATACTGGTTTCCCTTCCAAGAGCTAAAAGTCCTCGTTTTGTATGTTTTAAATATAACTAGAACGTCAAATGGATGCAGGCATGAGGTGCGATGCTTTCAATATCGATGCATGCTTATAATTGCGAAAAAATCGTGAAAATAGAATCATAAATGTGCATGCACTATGATCAGTTTTATTATATGGAAAAACGTTCAGAACGCATCTCCGGCAATCTAGGACCCCGGAGCTTCCGGGGCCTAGGCGGCCCCTGGACCCCCGCCTGTTGGGCTGTGATAGTGGGCACCCCACTTTCAAATACGTTCCGGTGCCACTGCGGTTCATCTTCACAAGTCCAGGTAAATCCTAAATCCTCGCAGAGGGTTTACCTTGACTTTTTTGGTGATTCGAATGAGTTCTTGAGTCGATGCCTCTATTATACAATCTCGTACATTTCACCCCCAGCGCTTGTTTTGAATTAGCATGTCGGTATCCCCAGCCTGCGGTTTTTGCTTTGACTTCCGATGTCGATTTCCGCTTGACATCAAAGCAGTTCGGCCCGCGATGAAATTGAAACCTATCACATCTGATACCTCGCAGCGGATTGGCCTAATCAATCAACTTAGCGCGTTCACTGATTGGGTTGATTCAGGGGAAATTCCTTCATCTATTTATATCCAGAACTCGTATGGGTAACTAACCAAGCCAGTGTATCGATCCCAATAGATCGATCGATACGCTGGCTCGCGAGGATGCTGCGGTTAGCCTACGAGGTATATCGGCCCAAAGCATTATTATTGTGTTTTCAAGATGACAAGAGAATAAAATATAATACTGATATTTGGCAAATGATGTGTTAGTTTAATTGTTGGAAATCGCTCAGAATGCATCTCACGCCATCTAAGGTCCCAGAACTGTATAATATAACCCTAAATCTGAATACATTATGTTCAGATTTAATTCCGGGAAAACGCTTAGAACGCATCTCCGGCGATTTAGGACCCCGGAGCTTCCGGGGCCTAGGCGGCCCCTGGACCCTCGCCTAAAGTGCTATGATAATCGACCCCCCCTTGAAAAATCCTAGCGACGCCCATGAGCGGTAAACGATATAAAATAATGGGCATCACATGTATGCGCAGCGGTATAGTTAACAGTAACGGCAAGCTAAACATTATACATTGGCGGATACAGCTGTGAGATGGCACCCACGCTCTCCGGGTCGTCCAACAATCAATCATCGCTAGTCATGGATCGTCTGACAAATCCGAGCCATGACAGAAGACGAATTCGTCAGGACTAAGATCAGTCATTTATTAATGGACTTTCCGAACAGCCTTCGTGACCGCATGACCTTTCCGAATATGCCCATATTTTAAAGCATTAAAAGCCAACAATGTGTCGTATATATATTTCATCTTTTGAACTCAAGTTGTGAGTAGCCGTCATTGTTTTGACTGGAGAGACGCCTACGTATCCTTTCAGCAAGCACATCAAAGAGACCGTTCCACAACGTATTCTCACTATAAAGTCGGCTTGTCTGTGAACCCGGCGAAGCACGCTATAACGCCGTCCGTTCATTGGCTGTTACTTTAATTTCCGGCGGCGCAGCGCCGCCGGATATCTGAATTCAGTAAACATGGGAGCGGCCATCTTGATATTGGACGAGTAACAGGTGTTTTCTCGAGCCATACTTCACAGACGTGCCGTGGAGTGATCCAACTAGTTTCATATCGCAAAACGACAGGATTGTATCACCCGTTCGTAGTTAAAACATTAATATTAATTCTGTTATAATGAATTCATCGAATAAATGTCTTTTAGTACTATTTTATTATGGCTGAGAGACCAAATCGATGACCATACATGATCAAGTTATTCACCTGTACGTCTGCAGCAAAATGTTTGAGATTGAACTGCGAATTACTAAAAACTCGAAACAGTAAAATACGCGGATCGGATTGATGTGTAGAGAAAGTCGATCTAGGCTTAATTTACAATGACACACATCAATAAAGAAATAGTGGCTTGATGATGGGTCCCATATAATGCCACAGCGCGAACTCTTACATCAGGCTATATGAAGTGACTTAATACGTCAACCAGGGAACATTACTTTCAAAGTCCTAGTTGGACATGCGGTTCATGTGCACATTTTGCCAGCAAGCACTTAACTTCCGGCTAACCCCACACTTTCCAGATGGGTCCTTGCGCGAACTACATTAGTCAAACCTTTAATGAAATCAATCAAATCGACGTTTTTTAACCATAATGGTGCATCATGACCTGTATTCACCAGTTGCACACGTAATCGGCTTGTAATACGCAGATTATAAGCTACAAACGTTTCCGCCGGCATTGATGCATCTGCATCAATAAGTTTTCTTGTAAATGGTTTGATGGAGTATAACTGTACTACCCCAATCTGCATACCTGCAAGGGCTGGTATGGAGTGTACGGAGTATACAGACCTCCATTACGGAGGATGCTAACAATCCTGTTGGCGGCTTTGTTGCATCCTATCGAGGCGGATGATAGACATTAGCCCTTCAGGACGGTGCGACTAAAAAGCAGTCCACCGCCCGGTACTTTTTACAGCTTTGTGTCCTCTGCAAAAGTGTGTATGTCCATATCTCAGCTGATATTTGCCGTTTTCTATGGTGTTCTATTTGGGCCAAGTTTGCGTCGCGTGGCGACTGTTAGAAACTCGCCACTCGCCACGCGCCGTGGACCTCTCCGGCGCGCGGCGACTGGCGACTTTTTGCTATCTCTTAACCTGCAAAAACTCGCCAGTCGCCACCCGCCGTAAAACACGGCGAGTTTCGCTCTATCTCTTAACCTGGAAAAACTCGCCGCGCGCCACTCGCCGGATGAACCACGGCGCCCGGCGACTGGCGACTTTTGACTGTAGTGAAACTCGCCACTCACCACACGCCGTGGACCTCTCCGGCGCGCGGCGACTGGCGACTTTCTGCTATCTCTTAACCTGCAAAAACTCGCCAGTCGCCACCCGCCGTAAAACACGGCGAGTTTCGCTCTATCTCTTAACCTGGAAAAACTCACCGCGCGCCACTCGCCGGATGAACCACGGCGCGCGGCGACTGGCGACTCTTGACTTCTGGAATTCTCAGGACTTTTTCTCAAGTGCGCATGCCCGGGGAGCATCAATTATCGGAATATTTTGTTCGAAACATGCTGTCATTTAATTTAATTTTAAATCTCTTCCTCGTGCATAAAGATACATAATTTCTAATGAATGAACTCTCCAGCTACATCTGATGCTATGTGACTAATTTTGAAGATGTAAGCTATCTGTAATAATTAATATAGTTGTTTTTTGAAACAAGTTCTTTTTAATGCAATACGCATATAGGGCAATCTAATTTTGTCAAATGTGCAGATATTGTTTTATTAAAATACTCGTTATCCGTTTCTGTGCAGAACTTGCATACTCTCGTTATTATCTGCTGGTATATTTTAAAAAGTTAACACCAAGACAACATTTTCAATCGTTTTTTTTTAGTCTTTTTTTTATATAAGTGCCTATATATATTTATAAAACAGCATATCGTTTTCAATTCAGAATGAATCGCTTTGAAATTGTTCCTTATTTAAGATACAATAAAGCACTCGACGCGGGAATTTTGTTTTACAAGATAAAAGCAACGTCAACTAATATGCTGTATGAAATATTAAGAAAGCGATTAGAGCGTCATCGTCATATTGATTAAAAAAGTAAGAAAAATTGCTAACATTTTCTCTGGATGATTGAATTTCTCTCTTCGTAAGTTTTATGCGAAAAACGGGCGATATCTTTGTATAAGAGATCCTTTATTGCTGTTTTAATCCATAGAGCGGCTCTTTGTTGGGTTGATATTTCCTGTATCACAAACCCTACAAACTATCAAAACCCTATTTTAAAGATGAAAAGACGTATTTCTTTCAACAGTTTCCATATTTCTTTTACTTCCTCAAATTCTATGAGATCGCGACTGTGATTTATGATATTGGAACTGCATAATTGATGCTCCTCGGGCATGCGCACTTGAGAAAAAGTCCTGAGAATTCTAGAAGTCAAAAGTCGCCAATCGCCGCGCGCCGTGGTTTGTCCGGCGAGTGGCGCGCGGCGAGTTTTTCCAGGTTAAGAGATAGAGCGAAACTCGCCGTGTTTTACGGCGGGTGGCGACTGGCGAGTTTTTGCAGGTTAAGAGATAGCAGAAAGTCGCCAGTCGCCGCGCGCCGGAGAGGTCTACGGCGCGTGGCGAGTGGCGAGTTTCACTACAGTCAAAAGTCGCCAGTCGCTGTGCGCCGTGGTTCATCCGGCGAGTGGCGCGCGGCGAGTTTTTCCAGGTTAAAAGATAGAGCGAAACTCGCCGTGTTTTACGGCGGGTGGCGACTGGCGAGTTTTTGCAGGTTAAGAGATAGCAAAAACTCGCCAGTCGCCGCGCGCCGGAGAGGTTCACGGCGCGTGGCGAGTGGCGAGTTTCTAAAAGTCGCCACGCGACGCAAACTTGGCCCAAATAGAACACCATAGTTTTCTGACGTGCACGTAATAATCGCAATCTGATGAAAACTCAGAATTAATAACCGCTCCTTTATCGGACATGTCGCTAATTAAGCTAATTTAGCGACATGTCCGATAGAGGAGCGGTTATTAAGTCTGAGTTTAAATCAGATTGGTAATAATCACAGTATTGGAGGGTGAACCGGATGGTGTACCGGGCGATACCGGACGCTTTTTGGTCACACCCCTTCAGGACAAAAGCCCACAGGGACAAAATCCCTTCGGACAATCGTCATTCCGAACAAAACCCCACAGGTTTATTTGGATTCTGGACAAAAGCCATTCAGCCTATAAATTTAAGAGTATATGCCAATAAATGAGACAAATGAAAACTAAATTATATCTTCTTTGATAGGCATTTAGAAGTCGGCGTATATAACACAAGGCTATTCTATGGATAACAACTTCTTCGTTGCTGTGGAGCTGACGTTTCGTTGGAGATACTTTCAACTTTTTCAAAGCTAACTTTTTTAGCTTTGAAAAAGTTGAAAGTATGTCTAACGAAACGTCAGCTCCACAGCAACAAAGAAATTGTTATCTGTAGAATAGCCTTGTGTTAAATTATAACTATTATGATTTCTAATTCTTCTGAACAGTATTTCCATTGTAGCTTCAAATTTGCTAAAGAACATGATCTATTGTTATATCAAAGTTATATAGCACCTTTAACGTGCATCATCTTTGATACATATATATACTGTTCTGTATTTAATAAAAATAACATCTAGCAAAAAATAATTTCCCTCCCCATGCATGTTTTATTGACATTTACCCAATGGAAAACTAATTTACCATTATATTTCTATGGGCTTTTTTCCCCCCTGAAGGGTGTCCAGGTGTGGGCTTTTGTTCTTTTGTCTCAACCACCTCGCTGGGGGTCTAATAACACCCCAGCCACCAGTCAGATTTTTGGACCGGATTCGGGGCCTTCGCGCACATCGCCGGAAGTGACATCATATATAGTAAAATAGATGTTTAACGAAAATTTTGATTACTTTTCAAGTCTGCATAATACCTAGCGTTAAAAAGAATTATCTGGAGATAATTTGTTTATCTGGACAGAGCATATGAAAAGTAGTTCGCTCATGTGCAACACTAAAGGAGTCGTTTGGTCGGATTCAAACTGAACCGTGCGTTGGTTGGTTTCCCCTATACGTCATAGCAACGTAGTAAAGGTCAACTTCCGCTATTGGAGGCAGGGATGTTATTGGAGCCTGCGAAATGGAGCATGCGCTGTGGGGAGGTTGAACTGAACCGTGTGTTGGTTGGTTTCCCCTATACGTCATAGCAACGTAGTAAAGGTCAACTTCCGCTATTGGAGGCAGGGATGTTATTGGAGCCTGCGAAATGGAGCATGCGCTGTGGGGAGGTTGCTTTTGTCTGTGCTCCATATTCTCCGTCATTTTTCACTCCGCAATATTCGCTCCGCCTCAGAATACTGTGTTTTGCTATGTATTTGCCAAACTGTACTTTGTACCCTGAACACAGTTCGATTGTAGCTCTTTTGTTATGAAGGTTCGAAAGACGTCATAGCGTTTCTCAGAAAGTTGTTTGCTGCGCCACCAGGATCCCATTTTGCGGGAAACTAAATGTACGTTTGTATATGTCAACAAGATATGATTTCTTGGGTATAACTATCTATTTAGGCATCCCATGTCTGTGATACCGTATTTAGTTGTAGTTCACGGACAGTTCGCCAAGTTAGCTTGACGATAGCGAAAACTGGCCCCGCCATCATACTAGTCCAATACAATGGTGACTGACAGCCTTTCTTTTATTATTTGGATGTTCGATTGGGCTGTGATACGGACATGGTAGACTATGGGCGGCCATTTATGTCAAAATTACCAGCTCGGGTTGTACAGCTTAACTCACAACAGACAATGTATCTAACCATAATATGAATAGGCAAAGCCTAGAAGCGAGCGGAGAAATAGGCCTACTTCTTCCTCTCGTTTCTGGCTTTGCCTATTCATATCAAGTTTTCCACTAGTATTCATTCGCATAATTTCTTGTTTCATACAGAGCTAAAAGTATTTTTGTACCTTTTAGGGTTCCATTGATTTGATCTGCCCATATCCATCACAGAAACAGATTCTATCTGGTCCTAGCTATGATTTCCTGTCACTGTTCCAGGTGGCCATGATGTTATATTTTGTCATTAGGCAGCTTTATTTTAAAGTCCTATTAATAAGAATAATCCTGTTCCTCTAATTATCGGACATAAAATCTATGTCACATATATACTGTCACAATTAGTCTTATTACTGAAGGAATTCTGTTCAATTCTAATTTGATTGTACACACAATATATAAAACCTTGGGGAAGTAGGTTTCACTCAACCAAACTAAATGTCCTTGTAATGGACATGTTCAAAAGTTGAGACCGAAGTGAATATATCTTGATTAATAGACAGATCTGTATACAAAGACGAAACTACTACTATTTAACTGCCAAATGGAAACAATAGTTACAAACATTTACAGCCAATAGATTTACCAGATATGTTAAAATAGTTCAATGTGCAACTGTAAAACCAATCGACTAAATCATTTCATATTGTAGCCGTTCTCAACATTGAGATATTGTTCTTTTTACATTTTTAATTAATTTAAGGAATTGATAGAATGATTATAATTACATACTTTAATGAATAATTTTGAATGCTAAAATATTAATGGAAGAGAGCTATTATACTATAATGGACAGAAACAACCTTGTAATGGCTATGATTATAATCTATAAAATTATAGATAAAGAAGACATGAAAACCATAACTAACCATATTGGGTATTGATATTTAAAATTCATTTGTGTCTATAATGGGGAATGGCATTGGGGGGGGGGGGGTAAAAAATTGTCTAAAAATATGTTTTGAAAATGACGTCACTGTGACATCATTGCGGCCACCTTGTTTTTTCCTTTGTTTTGTTTTCACATTTTCTAGTAAAGCTTGGCCCACAGATATATTGTGGTAATTTTCAGGACTCTAGCCTCAGGGATAGCAAAAATATATAGAGGGGGGGCGGGGGGGGGGGCTTCCCCCCTCCCCCTCGTCTGCAACTGGTGTACGGTTCCCATGTCATTAAAATGTGGAAATACAAATAAATTGCCATAAATAAATTTTAAAAAATATGTAGGCCTATCTCTGGTGTGAAATTTTTAGGTATTATTGGAGGATGTCTAGTTTATAAAACATACTGAAGTTTCAGGAATTTTCGAAAAGTTCATTATAATTTTGAATGTAAACTTTGAAGGTTTAAATTGGAACATACTCTCCCTAGCTTCAGGTTAGGGACACCTTTGAACTGATTTTACATTGAGGTGAACTCAAAAATTAGTTCTGCATTTTTGTTGTTTTTGCTGGGTTTTCATTAAATTTTGCCTATGTTTTGTCCCATATTCGCATGTCTACACAATACCTATAGAGCTTGCTTCGCAAGCAGCCTCTTCGCGGCCGTGCCCCGCTTGTATAATGTTAATCGAAATTCTTCATGGTTTCCAGAAAATAAAATATTAATCTGATGAAACAAGTTACAATATAGGAGAAGGCCATCTTTTTTGTTTCTTTGTTTTGTTTTCACATTTTCTAGTAGAGCTTGACCCACAGATATAGTGTGGTAATTTTCAGCACTCTAGCCTTAGGGATAGCAAAAATATATAATGGGGGGCGGGGAGCTTACCCCGCTCCCCCCGATCGTCTGTAACTAGGGTATGATTCCCAGGTCATTAAAATGTGGAAATACAAATAAATCGTCATAAATAAATTTTAAAAAATGTGTAGGCCTATCTCTGGTGTGAATTTTTTAGGTATTATCGGAGGATGTCTAGTTTATAAAACATACTGAAGTTTCAGGAATTTTCGAAAAGTTCCATTATTAATTTTGAATGTAAACTTTGAAAGTTTAAATTGAAACATACTCTAGCTTCAGATTAGGAACTGATTGAGCTGAACTCAAAACATTAGTTCTGGACTTCATTCCATATGAAATGTTTTCTTCAAACTTTTTTCCGACTATTAAATTTTAATTTCGAGTTAAAATTATATTCAAATTTAAATTCAAGTATTTAAAAATAATTTTACTTTAATCTTGATCAAATTCAATTAAAACTGAAATTTCATTCAAAAAACTGAAATTCCAATTCGTAATTAAAATTAACAACCAACTAAGAATGATCATCCAAAAAAATAAATAGGTTACGAACTCAGTTGTTTTAATTCAAAATCGAATTTTAAACTTAAATCGCAAAATCATAATTTTCAAATTCTGGGTGTACAGTTATCTCCACTGGACATGACATTTGCTACTGGACGTCACTGGTGACTGAATGCGTGCCTGGGCGGTTATCTCTTTTCTACTGAACATGAGTGGACGCGAGTTGTACGCTACTGGACTTGACTGGGCGGTAAACAGTAGGACCCTCACGCGTCGTCGGCGAGATCAAGCGGTTCTAGCGGAGTTACCTCCCATCTATGTTTTCGAAAAGGTGAATGTTGAATGGCTTGATTTTACAACCACGACTGCGTCGTAAATGTTTATTTTCTAACAAATGCCTTGTCATATTTACACGATACTTCAGATCTAAAAAACGCAATAAATAAGCTTTCCATAGATATGAATTTTATGCAGATTTTGCCTCCCATAGAACTAAATTTGACGAAAGATGTACACCGTTTTCAGTGCCGCCTTGAGTGGACTACCTCCAGTGCGAAACGTTTTTGATCGAACTCTTGGTCACGTGGTCTGCGTTTTGCATCGGACATCTTCGACAAGGACGAAAGCCACATAACGAATCACTTTTAGTCTGCAGTTACTTTCATCTGTGTAAAATTATTCATAAATTGAAATCCTTTCGAAAAATGACATGCCAGCTAGGCTATGTTTTCTTCTTTTAAGTCTTCATCACGAGTAATTTGTCCCGGCATGCAATTTCTCCATGGGTGGCGGAAACGGAAATCACCATTTTTTCGTTCAAGGGATATCGGTTGTTGTTGTTATTTGCTTTGTTTTCATTAAATTTTGCTATGTTTTGTTTCATATATGCACGTCTACGCAATACCTATAGAGCTTGCTTCGCAAGCGGCCGCTTCGCGGCCGCGCTCCGCTCGCTATAAAGTGTTGGTTTAAACGCTTATTTCATCTTTTTGCAAACAAGGAACCTAACTCTAAACGCATATTTCATCTCTCTCCAAATGAAGAATCTGAACGAAAAGTGGAGATACGGAAATACAAGAGAACTCAGAATGAACAGTATATTTCAGCACGTACAACATATCAGAACGAACGACCTATTTTAGGACGTACTTTATAATCGAGGGGGTGCTCAGCAGACGGGAGACCACTCGAGCGCCTCTGTCTGCTCCTGCTCCACATTTTGAGGGGGTGGCTCTCGTTTGCATGAGCGACTCATACTGAGGAGTCCAACAAGATGAGAATGACAAGTCCCTGTGAACTTTTTTGTCTGATATCTGAAGTTCAAAACTTTTGGTACACTCTAACCCAGGGGCAAAAAAGAACCAAATTCATTTTGAGGTCACGACCTGTATTGTGGAACTCGGAATAGCAGCAGAGTTTCACGTCATAAATCTTTCTACCATCTGGAATGACCCGAATATTTCCAGAGATATTTTCCAAAGGAACGTTGTTCGTTGTGAAACAGCTCGTTCATTCTGAGTTATACTCTTCATTTAGAAATAGGTCACTCTGTGTCAGACTGGCTATTCGTCCAGAACTAGGCTTTTCATTCTGAGTTTGTGTTCGAACATCGTGTCGTTTGTTTTCGGTTTGAGTAAATGTTCAGAGTTAAGGGTTTTTTATTTGCAGGAATATAAAATGCATTAAGACTACAGTGTACATTGTAAGATATACTGTCTTTTACGAGTTTGGCTTTACGTTTTTTAATTGCTAATTTTGACATAAATGGCTGCCCATAGTAGACGTATTCCAGTCACATTATATTGGACTAGCCATCATACGTTCCCTTCAGCTCACCCGTAGCATATGCATCATAAATCTACAACACTACACATTCACATTGCCTGCTCGGGTAAGATTTTTTTTGACTCAAGTGAAGTTTCATTGTTGTACCGGTACCCAGAAACTCTATTCTTCTTTGATTCGTGACTCTTACGTGTAAGACTGTAAGATGGACCAATAATCCCCTGCTCCTGAGACAAGCCCATCCTCGTGAGCCAGTGTAACAATCGATAGGTTACGATCGATACACTGGCTTGGTTAGTTGCTGATAGCAGTTCTGGATATAAATAGCTCGAGGGGATTCCACTGAACCGAACCAATCAGTAAGCGCGCTGAAGCAGTTCATCAGGCCAATCTGCAGCGAGGTTTGAGTTTTGACTGGTTTGAATTTCATCGCCGATCAAACTGCCTTTGAAGTTAGGCTGAAATCGACACAGGTGTCAAAGCGAAAATCACAGGCTTCAGATACCGACACGCTTATTCAAAACAACCATTGGGACCCCGTAGCATCGTACAGCGGAAGTGACTGATCTGTACTCCAGGATCCGGCCTATAGCCATTTTCTACCGTTGACAGACCTTCGTTTCGGGAGCTTTCATTTCATCATTGAGGTATCTTAAGCGTTTTAATTCTGCAAATTATATTCATGAAAACACGAGCTTAACATATACGATAACAAAGTAGTATATAGTGAAGCAATTCGATTCGCGAAGCCGGTCTTGTATCCTGATCACTACGATTTTTCTAGGTGAGTTGCTTCGTCTCAACTTCTCTGACTTACCTTCATGTTAGACGTTTGTCTGATGCAAAGGATGTACCAACCGCTATAGAAACCGTTTGATTTTAGATGAATAGGACGGTCAATTTTTCATATTCATCCCTTATTTTTACCGCTTCTGTACGGCCTATAGCTAAGCTTAAACATATTTCTGTACGGCCTATTGTTTTGTATCTGTACGGCATATTGCTATTTGAGAATAGGTACAAGGAGTCCAACGAATTACCGAAGTGAACCCAAAATGAAAGCACAATGAAAATAAATGAAAGCCAAAATGTACCCAAATGATCATGAATGCGACGTTTGTGGGGCGGGGTTTCAAACAAAGAAGATTCTCATTGAACATAAAGCTGGAAAACATGGACAATTACTTGAGGTCGCCGGAGATTGACCTGTATAGGATTTGGTTAGATCCTAACAACATCCAATAAAAGTGATATGTAGGGTCTGATTTTATTAGACTGATTTTAGGAACAATCAAGATCGTGACTCTTCTCCTTTGATATTTACTGTCAACTACAACTCGTGATCCGGTCGTATTCTCTGATATATACGGCAATTCTTGTGTATTTTATCACTATTTTAATATCAGTTTCTTAGCTCAGTGTGCTATGTTCAGTCCCTTGAAGGATATACTCGAACGATAACCATTCTCAGATGTTTTGAATCTCGAAGGGACCCGGCTTCCTGATATTTGGGAGCCTTCAAAAGTCACAATGAAACATACAACCAAGGGTTCTCGATGGGCACTCGCCGAGCGATTAATAAATAATAAAAAATAATTATAAATCAAATTTTCATCAGAATTCGGTAACCTCAGAACTTGCTGGTAACAGTCCCCTATTGCACGTTCATACCAAAGATCAAGGTTCTAATGTCAATGGTTCTCCTTATTTTGCCGACGAAAGAATTCGGATGGAAGTAGTATATAAAATTGATCTGGGCGCTCATTGACCTACTTATTTGTACCCCCGAGTAAAATTTAAGGGAGTAATTGATCACGTGACCATCACGTGCCATCTGGACCGAGGGAACAAATAAGTAGGTCAATAAGCGCCCAGATCACCTTTGCCTTAGTTAGTGGGACCCTCCACGTGCCCTCCCCGTGACCTCAAGTTTAAGTGCACAAAGGTCAATAATGGTCAATAAGCCTTTATCTGCCCTTCCAAAGCATCAATGGAATGCACGTCATCAAACAGGGTCCCCGACAATATCGCCAGCACTATGTGCAGCATAAATGGCAAGTGGGGAACCATCGGTTTCTCAATACACGCGGGTCGGTCCGTATTGGCATGAAAAAAAAAATACATGAAACCATGGGAAGTAAGACTTATAGTAATAAACATAATCTATAGGTACTGTACTATGTTATTATGACGACCCCAGGGTCGAGCGTTTATTGTCCAGTATATATCCTCAAAAAATAAACATACAAACTGGCGGCGCTGGCTGTGGGAATTCCCTTTTGACATCACGACATCGATCGTGCTGCCTTCTGGAGGCAAGAAAGACAACTCTGACTGGGCGAACCCTGTGGTGCAAATTCCGGGTCCTCTCCCCTGATTCGCACATTTGCATCTATACGGGGAATGCCTGTATGGGGTATACGGGTGGTCATTTTTATTTGTGGATTTTACTATGGGTTGTGGGATCTTTTTTTCTTTGTCTCGAGCTGTAGAACACGATGGGAGGGGTCTAGAAGCTAAGCGGTGAATTTTTTTTAAAAGTTCAGGCCTGTATAGGCTCCTACTGGCTCAGTGGACAATGTTGAACCTAATGGGAAACCCACACATGCTCATTGCGGTATGGGTTGTGGAATCTTGTTTTTCACGTCTCACCACGTATAACACGATGGGCGGGGTCCCGAAGCGATTGGTTGAATTTTTTTGAAAAAGTCACTGTGCGCATGCATAGTGGGTAAATAGCGCTGGGTGGACGTTTTGGGGTCTATTGGTTCGATTGGGTCGAGTGAGGTGTCATACTGAAGCACTCGTGAGGGAACATCCGACTGGACGTGGAACTGACGTCATTCTGCACATACACAGTAGACAAAGTGTATGGAAATAGACATTTTGGGACCGAGAGGGGCCCATAGATGGTGGGCCGATTGGGTCGAGTAAGGTATCAATGTGTAGCATACGTGAGGGAGCATCTGACGGGATGGGCAAGACGTGGAACTGACGTCATTCTGCGCATGCGCAGTAGACAAAGAGTATGGAAATAGACGTTTTGGGAACGAGGTGCGCCCCTAATTGTCCGAGTCGAGTGATGTATCAGTGCAAAGCGCTCCTCCAGGGCGATCAAGTCATGGGTGGGTGCATGTAAAAAGCGGAACACGGACTTTACACCTAAACCATGGAGAATCATGGATATTTTGGGGCCAAAATGGTCCAAATGACCTCAGAGTGAGTGAGTGATTGATTGAGGCATGCCCAACGCCCGTGAGGCGTGCCCAACGCCCGTCTTAACGCATGGACACACAAACGATGGTGAGTGAGTGAGTGAGAGTGAGTGGTCATATAAATGGATCATTCTTGGTCTGAATGCGTCGTGTGAGGTGTCAAAGTGGAGTTTCCGTGGTATAGACCACGACTTGAGGGATGGCCTCGTCATCTGTGACGTCTTTGGTGACGTCATCAGTAGGAGAAGTAGCCAAAGTGGGCATTTTGCGGGTGTGAAGGAAGGTGTTTGGGGTAGAGATGGCCCATGTTTGGTCCAAATGACCCGGTTGGGGTATCCTAGTGAAGCTTTCGTGGCCCATTTCATGGTCTGGTAGAGTCGGACTGGCATGTGTTTATTGGAAGTCGCACCAATCTGCGCATGCGCATTTGTGGTGTAGTAAGTAAAGTGGTCATTTGGTGCGTGGGGGTCATCTGTGACATTGATGACGTCATCAGTAGGTGTAATAGCCAAAGTGGGCATCTTGAGGGTGTGAAGAAAGGTGTATGGGGCAGAGATGGACCATCCGGGGTCCGAATGCGTCGTGTGATGTGTCATCTTGTAGCAACGCCCGCCAACGCCAAGCTTAACGCTTCAACGTCGCGGTGAAATAGCTCAGAAGTTCTGATTTTCTAGATATTCCATGGAATTGTCACTAATTCATCGAAATGCAGTGACGCCCGTCAACGCCTTAACGCCTTATCTTAACATCTCAACGCCTTAACTTAACGCCTTAACGCCCTATCGGAATGCCTTAACGCCATGATTTTGACAGATGAAAGAACAACAACAACAACAACAACAAGGATGAAAATCCAATCATTTCATTATCCCTCCAGTACATCATACCCACGCTGGGGGAGTCGCGTTACGTATGTTTACAATTCTAGTAGGCTCTTGTCCAATCAGAAGCCGTCGTTTGAGAAAGTTTAATCTCCGGCCAGAATCGCTTTTGGCCTAAGCGTCGTCGAGCAGGCCAGGATACAGATGACATGGAAATCACTCAAATCGTGGTCTACACCACGAGAGCTTCAAGATGACACCCTACACTCCATCTTTGGATGAGATATAAAACCTCAATCTCTCAAATATACCCCTGCGCACCTCAAGAATGGCCACTTTACTTACTTCAACCCAAATACGCAAACAAGTGTTTCAGGCCATGCTGTCGTTACAGTGATCGGTTTTATTTTCCATACTGATCGGTTTCTTTTTCCATATTCAGTGATCGGTTTACTTTTCCATACTTTCTCCGAGACAACCTTCCACTTCACCTTGTATTGACGATTCTGACATCTCAAAGCATAACTCTCCTCTAATTCTACTCCGTCACAATAGCTTTCTCTGGGCTTTTTCTTGTACGGACTGTCTTTTTCAAATTCATTCGTGACATATGGACTGTTTGTGCATCTTCATTCGCAGTTATTATACGACCTTGCTCTTGGCAAACAGGGGGAATTATTTTAAAATTGACAGTCTCTCCACCCCTTTTACTCTTTCGACGGAATTTCAGTTCTCTGGTACTATGGTTTGTAATGTTATGTTGTACTTGCGCTGCAAACGTGTACGGTGTTGTGGAACTGTCACAGAAAATAGCACAAGTATCGCAGAGACATGTTAATACCTGAAGCAGCAAACAAAATTAACCATACTGTAATTATTGTGCAATCTAGGTGATATTTCAGATGTCAAACACTAGTATATTTACCGTACCGTTATCGAATTGGCATGGCTATTTATCGTACAGTTGTTTACTATATAGCGTACACCGCTCAAGTTGTAATACCTTCAAACTGACAAAATTATGTTTTTCCTCCTACAATTCATGCATCTGCAGAAAGACATTATTATCATCTGTTTAATGAGTTCTCTAAGCAGTTGCATACTTCGCGCTATTTGCCATACAGATCCAATAGAACATAAGCCTAGCATGCCGTCAAATGATAGAACTGATGACTTACTGATGAATAAAGATTGTGCGACTTTGTCATCAATGTGATTTTACCCAGTGCATTCTGGATGCTCTTTATTTAATCTTAAATATCATAAATATAGCCTACGTATTTTACGTATAATCCGCATGAATCTGCTCATCTGACACCTCAAACTCACACTCAACATAAAAATTCCATTCAGCTGGCGATGTGCAATACGCCGTACAGATTACAACATTATTCGAAACTATAGGCCGTACAGATGTTTGCTATAGGCCGTACAGATCACGAAAGTTCAATGACACATTGCGCTGAATAAAATGGTTCAATTTAGCTGAATATAAGTAATATATCGCCAGCGTACCGCCTAAATGATTAGCGATATCACGAGGAGCATGAACGATACTTCAAAGAAATATATTTGGTCCAATATAGTGAGACGATCAAATCGCCTAAATGATTCAAGCCAACGAGCCACTGGTCTCTTGATGATTCTCAATACATACACTATAACCAGTCACTGCGGTTCATTCAAAGCGTTTAGAAATACTCATTCTACAATTCGGTAGTCTTGATGGAAATCTAAACCAAAGATTTCGTCTGTAATGTGTGCTCAGACTTACCTTATGGCATGTGGCCCGTCACTATAGGCCCGATCTTGGAGTACAGATCAGTGACTTCCGCTGTACGATGCTACGGGGTGATTGGGGATGAAGTGTACGAGACTGTGCAATAGACGCAACGACTTGAGAACTCATCCGAATCACCAAAAAGGTCCAGGTAAACTCTGCGAGAATTTAGGGATTACCTGGACTTGTGAAGATGGGACAAGCCATCCACACCCAGATAATTTACTGATGACTATTGCTAAGATTGCAGCTGACCCAGTTTTCCATTTGGAATGAGGTAGAAGTTAAAAGCACTAAAACTTGTGAAGAATATGACGAATCTTGTTAAATTTGGGCTGACAATGAAGGGAAATTATTCATTGATAAGTATCTGAGTTAAGGTGGCTCCCTGATTACAAGAATGAGTGCTCCACGCAGCTTTTTTTGCACCCCAATTACCTCCCTTCTAATCGTACTCATGTGAGTGATTGAGTAGAATGAAATACTTTGACAGTCAGTGTTTACATTTCAATGATACCTTTTGTTAGCAATTGATAAATTTTCCCTTGTGACATCATGACGTCGAATGGCAAACTCTTTGTTGTTGTGGCATTTGTCGACGTCATGATGTTGCATTGTTGGAACTTCAGGAAAAATGGCGGGGAAAAGTGTGGAGGTAGGTGAATTCAGAGCTTCATCCATGCTCGTTTTTGGATGGCAACCTACATTAAAATTGACTTATTCACAAAGTACTTGTTCCAAGGAATACATTGTAAAAAAAATGAGATACGTGAAAATTGACATGACTTTTGAAGAATCTGAAAACAATTATGTCTCAAGTATTGGATGCTTTACATAGTATTCAGGTTGTACCAATTTGCTACAGGCACAAATTATTCAAGCTAAAAATTAGAAAAAAAATTAATATGCTATGCACCAATTGTTATATCATTTTCTGATATAGGATGAACTTTCTGAGCTAAACAAAGAATATGAAAGAAATGACATGACTTTGCATCAAAACCAGGGAGCCACCTTAAGTGTTGTAGCATGGCTGAATATTTAAAAAAAAACCTTTTTACTGGAATGAGGTCGTGCAACCCCGTGGTTGCTCTCATTTTGTGATTTTTGTCTGGGAGAGAACTCTGACCCCAGCCAGACAATTCTGTCAGAAATTATCCGTTGTGTGGCTGAAGGGTTATAGGAAGCTCGGACTAGGCTCGTAAGCCACTACAACAGTAGATATAGGATAACTATATCATGCATTCGAGTCTCAGTAGGTGACCAAGTCTGATAAGATATTTCGTTGGACTTCAGTTTCTCACAGCAAATTGAACATGTTGGAAATTTGCACCTGTAGCATGTGTGCATTTTTATATGCTCATCAAACAGGTGGACGTATTATGTGTGTGCTCCAAAAAGCAGGAAATCAATGTCATCACAATTTGTTTTTGAATACATACATTATGGAGAGACAATGTGCCATGTACCAAAACTGGGGCTGAGGTCATAATTCAAGGTCGCTGTGGCCCAAAAATCAGCATATGAGCATCTATATTGCGTTTTGTGATGAGTCTATGATAGGGCGTGGTCATGTTTTCCAAATAAGAAGTCAAAAGGTCAAAATTTAAGGTCAGTCCACCCAAAACCCAGGAAATAGTTGAGAAACTACAATTTCGGGACCATTGTCATGGCACACATTTATTTTGAGATATGATCTCTCCAGTTCTAGATTGTGCAAATCCTTTGGATTGCACCTTGACCTCAAGAGGGAAGAAAATGTCATGGTTTACTGAATTTCCAAATAAGGCTATACAGTATTGTGGCCAAGCTAATTGTTGCACTCGAGAATTAACATATATGTTTGTTGTGTGGGCATATATTGAAGCCACTGATATTGGCTCTTCTTATCATTTCAAATACAGTAACGAAAATTCATCCTAAGAACATGAAGTGATATATGTGTTTCTTGAATGATTGTGATTAACTGCATGAGCTTTATTGCAATTTGAAATATGATTTGTGGGAGTATTGAGAAAATTAATAACACTATTTACATGTATCTTTTCAGGTCACATCTTTCTTAGGTTATGCATTCCTACATGCTGTGAGAATAATCGTCATGGAGATGGGTGTGATGTTAGAGAGGGTCCAGTTCAAGTTCGCTTCGATTATTGGAGAACTCTGCAGTCACCCTGATGTGCTGTCCCAATTTGCAGTCTGGGTTGACCTACGCTTGTCTGAATATAAGCTTCAAGGATCAATTTCATTTGGTGAGTCAGCATGCTTGATCAGTCAGGGTCACAGACACTTGTACAGGTGATCATTTATCACCTCTGGAAGTGATTGTCACAGACACTTGTACAGGTGATCATTTATCACCTCTTGAAGTGATGGTCACAGACACTTGTACAGGTGATCATTTATCACCTCTGGAAGTGATGGTCACAGACACTTGTACAGGTGATCATTTATCACCTCTTGAAGTGATGGTCACAGACACTTGTACAGGTGATCATTTATCACCTCTTGAAGTGATGGTCACAGACACTTGTACAGGTGATCATTTATCACCCCTTGAAGTGATGGTCACAGACACTTGTACAGGTGATCATTTATCACCTCTTGAAGTGATGGTCACAGACACTTGTACAGGTGATCATTTATCACCTCTTGAAGTGATGGTCACAGACACTTGTACAGGTGATCATTTATCACCTCTTGAAGTGTTGGTCACAGACACTTGTACAGGTGATCATTTATCACCTCTTGAAGTGATGGTCACAGACACTTGTACAAGTGATCATTTATCACCTCTTGAAGTGATGGTCAAGCAGACACTTGTACAGGTGATCATTTATCTCCTCTGAAGTGATGGTCACAGACACTTGTACAGTGATCATTTATCACCCTTCTTGTGCTGTGATGGGTCACAAGACACTGTACAGGTGATCATTTATCACCTCTTGAAGTGATGGTCACAGACACTTGTATGTAAGTGATCACGTATCACCTCTGAAGTGATGGTCACACACTTGCACAGGTGATCATTTATCACCCTCTGAAGTGATGGTCACAGCAGACACTTGTACAGGTGATCATTTATCACCTCTGAAGTGATGGTCACAGACACCTGTACAGGTACCATTTATCACCTCTGGAAGTGATTGTCACAGACACTTGTACAGGTGATCATTTATCACCTCTTGAAGTGATGGTCACAGACACTTGTACAGGTGATCATTTATCACCTCTGGAAGTGATGGTCACAGACACTTGTACAGGTGATCATTTATCACCTCTTGAAGTGATGGTCACAGACACTTGTACAGGTGATCATTTATCACCTCTTGAAGTGATGGTCACAGACACTTGTACAGGTGATCATTTATCACCCCTTGAAGTGATGGTCACAGACACTTGTACAGGTGATCATTTATCACCTCTTGAAGTGATGGTCACAGACACTTGTACAGGTGATCATTTATCACCTCTTGAAGTGATGGTCACAGACACTTGTACAGGTGATCATTTATCACCTCTTGAAGTGTTGGTCACAGACACTTGTACAGGTGATCATTTATCACCTCTTGAAGTGATGGTCACAGACACTTGTACAAGTGATCATTTATCACCTCTTGAAGTGTTTTTATCAAAATTTCCAGTTTACGTAATTTTTTAATTGTTTATTATTGTTATGCAAGCTTTATGCAATTTTACTGGAGTTTAGATACATGCCACGTGCCCAAAGGCCATATTCCCAGATTTTGTGTGCATTGTAAGCTTACATATAAAGAAAAACGGTCATTCTATTAACTTACACCTCTTCACTTTTTCAATGCATATCATGCATTACACAAGTTTTCCTCGTATTGTGCAAGTGAGTGAGTGAGTATGATTTAACGTCGCTTTGAACAATATTTCAGTCATACAAGTATCCTCTTGCTTGAAAGAAGCAAATCTCTGAACCAGACACCCGGCATCCACCCTATAAAACACTGAGGACAGCCCATAAGACAGAGACAGGACGCTTACATTGGTGCAATAAAAGACAAGTGATATTACAGTGCTAGACATCACATTATCAAATTCCTGTTGTTTCTTAGCAAAATGCATTGAAGCAACACGAACCCGTGCCCACCCAACCACCCGCTCGACATATTGTATATATGTGGAGGTAACTAGTTAAGATTTTTATTTTATTCATTGACTGCATGTACACATCTTGTAAAGCCAGCTTGTGCTCTTGAAGGAGACCAAAAATTGGATGAATCCACTTGTCTGAGTGATTTGTTGAAAAATGCATTTTATCATTTTATCTTCCTAAAATCCTGTTTATGCTGAGGTTATGCAAGTGGTAGTTTAACATGATGTTCAAAATGGCATAAAATATCAATTTAATCCTAGTGGAGCAAAAAAAAACAAAAAAACAATTTCATATTTTTGGAATAGAGGGCAATTTCTTTTATCACTTGACAGAGTGAATGCGAATAATTAGCATTCACCAGTGATGGTGATTAGCCGATGCGCATATTTTCATTTGACATATGATCGGGATGAGATGGTATTAGAGGCTGGGTTGTCTCTCAAATTTCTTCTGTTGTGGTTATGTTCGACATTTCTGACAGATCTGTTTCATCATGTTCATAGCAAGATGACTCGCACTTCAAGATAAATACGAAAATGGGTAGCGATGCTGCTTTCCAGCGAAATTTCATTTCAAGTTGTCTTTATCCTTTATTCCAACATTATGTATATTAAAGGGCCGTCCATGCAAATATTTCAGTGTATAGCAGTTAGAGCTGAAACGAATGGCGAATTTTGGCATTCGAAGCTTCAGCAGTTACTATTCGAATAGTACTCGAACATTCGTTTGCAAGCCTAGAACAGCAGGCAACGCAGTAGTTTCTGTCAACTGACATTGGCCGGTAATCATGATTATAAATAGCTTCCTGTGTAATTTGATTTAATTACCACAAATAAAAGATATACCAAAGAAGAGTAATTATGATCAACCCAGTCAGTGTTCTCGAGAAATTAATCGGTGAAATTGATCGTCAGTTGTAAACAACAAAATTGCCTTGTGCAGCTTACATAACAGGGGTACCGATATTATCCCCAACCGAATTCTTCCCCACGCACACTTTCCCAACCGACATTTTCCTCAATGACATTATCCCCACCCAACATTTTCACTACACGACATTTTCCACACCCTCATATTGTGAAATGTTGATTCAGTCGCACATCACGTAAACTTGGCAAAAAAACAGCATGAGGGAAAATGTTTTCTGAATACGAAAAAGTGAGGATACCCATCTTAACAGAGAGTCATGCCTTTGTGATAGTGAGATATCTTGAAGCAGGGAGTCTCGCGGGACTACAATGCGAAAATACGCCAATATGCCCCAGTGGGGAGTAATATAAAATGAGGACTTCAAAGGCTGAGTGAACAAAGGGAAACTGAATTTTTTTATTTTTTTATTTTTTTTTTATAACTAATCGAATATTCAAAATTTTAACATACTGCGAATGTGTTCGACTACATTGTATTCATTTCAGCTCTAATAACAGTCCAAGTGTCTGGAAGTAGCGAAAAATGCATTAATTACACTGTTATATTTATGGTTCACGAAAAATGTTTCAGGTGAGGGAGTGTGAAAGTGGTTAAAATTCTATATGTTGTATGGACAGCCTCACAAGTAACCATATTTGTACAGTCAGGGAGTAATCCAGACGTGTTTTGATACCGGTATACCGGTATCTGCGCCCAAACTCACTCGCCTAAATACTGTCAAACAAAATTGAATGTCGGCTAAAATATAAAGCAAAACCACCTAAAATCACTCTTATGGTCTTATTTTCATTATTTATCGAAGAAGTAACTGATTATTTTCTGTGTACAGCCGGTGGAAACACTAAATCTTCCAACTCGCATCATGCTTCTTGACTAAACCCATGCGGGCCGCCATTTTAGCCTGTTTAAGCCCACTGCGCATCGGTTTTGTGCAGCGTGTGTATTTCCGGTTTTGCGGTTTCCGGTTTCGCGGTAGTCGACCGGTGTCCCCCAAAAATGCCTGGATTAGTCTCTGACAGTGTATTTGTATGTTATCTAATTGTGAAGCTCCATACATCAACTTAGCAGTAACGACCAGTCACAGTCACCATGGTTAAAGTTTCGCACTGCATCACCTGATGGACCACTGGCCATTGAATTCATATTGAGTTATTTCCCTAACTTCCTGTGTCACATATTCTGATTGGTCATGTCAGGTGATAACTGCATCCAATTCAACGATGTTGCAGGCTATTTGACTTAGACTGGCCATTTCAACCAAGGCCAATGATGGACATTCACAATGTGGCAAGCTAGGCCAGTGAAGATTATCTGTTAATTCTACCACACCCCATGTGTTTTACCGAATAACCTTATTACTTATAAAGAAGGAAGCCCAGGTGTGATCTAATTCCAATAGATCATACCTCTCAACCAATCGATGTGGATTATATGATGTCATAAGTTTCTTCGCGTGTTCAGTTGAACTCGCCAAGAAGGGTAATAGGATTGAAATGGATATCAAAATTTATCGTCTGCCTGTATATCTTGTTGTACATCCTTTTGCCGTACATTATGGAACCAATTAAAGTTGGAGAACAGTTTTTTTTCGCGGAGATTTATTCAAAGTTGTTGATCTCATTAAACCTTTTTGAACGTATGATAGGTACACAATCCAATCATTGGATGACGGGAGAATTTCACATTTATTCTAAAACCAAGGGTTCGTTAATGGTGTTTTAGCATGCCCCTATAGGTGTCAAACTTCGGACTCTCCAACCCGTGTCGATTTCAGGCATGCGACTTGCAGGTGTTGCTTGCTCTGATTAATTGGCAGGCCAAAGCATTTTTTTGTCGGGTATAGGGGTGTTAATCCAGTTTTAAATACACGAGAATATCTCTCTTTCCCAGAAACATCTCCACATTGTGCTGCTCTGCGGCCTTCGTGAGCAAACTTAGATTCCTCCTATTGCATAGCGATCTATTCTAGGTGTTTTACCACAGTAAACAAGGAATTATTTCTTAAATGCATTTCCCTTTTGTACATTGTAGATTGTTCCGGAGAGCTGCCAGATCCGGCTTGGCTCAAAGGGATAATAAGTGCTTTGGTGGCAAGGAAGTTTGCAAATCCACCAACTCTGTCACCAAATAACATGCAAGTGCAAGCCCATAGACTGGCTCCCGCTTCACCTGACACAGCGACTCATCAGGTTCAAGGGTCTTGGCATTCCCCATCTCATACATCCGGACGTGATGAGAGAAGTTCCCCCAGTGCCAGTCCATGTAATAAGCATGCTAATAACTCTATCAATGACCAGCAAACAGCCACACATGAACCAGGTAGATCCCCAGACATGGTTATTGTAAAAGATGAACCTGCAGACATTATCATTGACTCACCTGCAGGTATGGGGGTCTTATCACCTGGTACCTTATGTAAGTCTTTGGACATTAGTGACTTCCCAGGTGTGCACTCAACCCCACTTTTGGTTCATCAGGAGACACCTGTGAGGAATTCAGAGCAGACAAATTCTGTTTTACATGTACAGCCAAGAAACCGTCAAAAGAGACTCGCGCCACATTCGGTGGACAGAGTGAAGAGTAAGCATGTAAAAGTTTCCCAGTTTGGGAAAATAGCCCAACAACAGCCTCTGTTACATCAATTTTTGCCTTCAGCAACTGAAGTAACGGGACGGACAAATGCTTCAGCCTTGTCAGTGGATGAAAGTACACCATCCAATCAAAGCCTCATGTCAATTATCGGAAACACTCTCCCAGATCTTCCCACGGACATTCCTTCAGAGTCGGGGGGCAGTATTCCCAGCGATAAAGATGTTATGTATGTAACATCCCAGGAGATAAGGCCTGACGCAGGATTAAAAACCCAGTCCAAAGATCCTCTCCCCAGCTGTTCTTCATCCAGTATGTCGCTTAGTACCAACACCCCCGCCACATTCGTCATCCGTGTTGGCCAAGATATTATCAATAGTGGTTTGTCTCCTATATTTCTGGCCAATGGACAGGTTGGTCTGACTCCGTCTGGAACAGCTATTGGCTCCCTCCCTGGGAGTACCCCGGTGTCACAGCCTGGAACTATTTTCGTCACCAGTGACCCGATAGAATCTAACCAGTGGCCGAGTGTGGGGACATCGGTAACGGCAGGAAATGGTGAAAGAATCAATACATTCCAGTCCCTCTCTTTGGTAGGACAGATGCAAGATGCAGGCAGCAATACTTCACACCACACAACAATGCCCAAATATACATTTAGTTTATCAGGACAAGGCAGCATTCAAACTATGTCTTCAGCAGCTCATTCCTCACAAAATAACATCAGTCGATGCGGAGCACCAATGCAATTGGGTGGAGCATCAGTACAAATGAGTGGAAAACCATTGCTACCCAAGGGTGGAGCCCCTGTACAAAAAAGTGGCGCCCCAAAACAAATGAGTGGAACATCGTTACTAGAAACTAGAACACCATCAATAAAAATGGGACGCAGATGTCCAGTGAAAAAGAAAACAGTGAGAGAAGATTTGTTATCTGCAGTTAGAAAGAGGATGACATCATCAAATCAGACAAATACTACACACATGAGCACAGCCATGTCATCAGTAGCACATGGTCCAACTGAAGTTGCATACAACAGTTCCGTCCCTGGAAATGCAGAAAATGACTCACCAGCCTGCAATGTGGACTCGGCTTCCAGCAGCTCATCTCAGCCTATAGTGGTGGCCATACACTCCCTGGTTCCTAGCATCTCAGGTAAACAATCGGGGCAAACAATTGACATCCCTCGGGGTGAGGTCAGGCACTCGTACAACATGTAATGACCGGCTTCTGTGGAGTTTTCTCTCCGTATCTCCAATTCTAAGCCGGTTTAGATCATATTTGTAATTGCATCTAAGATACCGGTGTATAATATAAGCCCAAGGTTTCCATATCGGGGAACTATTTTATTTATGCATTAATTACATTTACCGTAAAAACTTCCATCAGTTTTAAGGATACTGAGCCCTCTTGCAGACACTTTCACACGTCTCTAGAATTTGTCTTTATACAGTTACAAGTATGCGTTATAGCTATGATAAATGTATATATTTGTTGAAAGCGCATTTCTTAAGGATTCCAAATATATAAATGTGTTCACTGTAAATCTGTAGGTTGTGAAGGTATTCGAATTTTAAACAAGTAATTTAAAATGATGAGCCTTCTTTTTTAAATGGCAATTTTCAAATTTTCAATAATGTATTCAACTTGTCGTAACTTAAATTATCATTATTTTCCTGTAGAAAAAACTCCAACAGGAATCCATTTCTCAGTTTTGTCAATTTTGGTCTAGTTCTTGTATGTTCTATTGACATTTAATTCAACTTCAAAGTTCAAAACTGAGTTGCTCGATTTTGTAAAGAAATATTCCATTAAATGTCAATAGAATGAGAACTACACCAAAATTGATAAAACTGAGACGCAGATTTCCTGTTGAAGTTGTCTTCTACAGGAAATGAAGTAAGTTACGATAAGTTAGATACTTTTTTGAAAATAGCATTTAAAAAAATTAAAGTTCAACTTTAAATTATATTTTTTTAAATCCGAATATCTTCACCACCTTTAGGTTTACAGTGAGAAAAATTTAGATATTTGCAATCCTTAAAACATGTGCTTTCAAGTGATACATACATTTCCAATGCTATGATGCATACTTTTAACTGCATTAAGACAAGTTTAGAGGGTGTGAAAAAGTGTGTGCAGGAGAGCTCAATACCCTTCAAGTGTTTATGGTACATGTAACTGAGGCATTCTACATAAAGTATTTCACTGATGTGTAATCCATGTACATGTACACTGTAGTTTTTGATGCACGTAATACAAATATTGTCCAAACCAGATTATTATCTCAGATAGGGAGGGAAGAGCATCCAGAAACAGGTCGTTTCCATGCTGTCTCAAGTGGCAACCATCATTCTTGGCAACGTCGATTCTTGGCCGTCATAATACTGTGATACAGGGGCCTGTACCAATGCCAACCATTGTTAATTGGTTGATTGCAATTTGTGTTAGTTTGGTAGGAGGGACGGGAATCAAGGGACAAAACTCTCAAGTCATCACCTTTGCCACACCATACTCCCTACACTCCGATTTCATCATCCATTTTCTTCAAAAATCTTCACTTTCAACAGAACAAGAAATGGTTGAATATTGTAATTTGTATATATCTGTACACGTAGCTAAGAACGGGTTCTATAGTGGAGAGAATTTTTATCGAGCAGTGACTCACTGATGGGCTCATTGTCCACCGCCACACAGAAACACCGAGCGTCAGTAATTCTGTCTTTCCGTTATTGTTATTCCGTCGTTACATCATTCCATTACACATTTCTTGTCCGACCAATAAATTGAGAGCTATTGAACATGTTGAACCAATCAACTTCAAACTTGGAGTGTGTCTTGACATCGGTGACAGAATGGTTGTAATTGGTTTTCAGTTACCTGTGTATAAATCCAGTATGGCTGCCAGTGCCAGTCATATTTGATTTTCAGCAGTTGGATATTGTCCGGACAATAACTAGAGAACTATTGAACTGATTGACTTGTGGGGTATATGGCAGTGACAATGGCCTAAATTGCCAGATTCAGCAAGTCATGTTGGCCAGTGATCTAAGCTTATGCATTTTACTTATTGCATTACAACTGTAACAACCAATTCAACTTTTGCACATTATTGAGAGAACAAAGAAGAACCTGAGTGTGCAGTGACCCGTGACTTCAGCTGATCAGTAAGTGTACTGGTTCGTATAATTTCACTTTGCCGTATCTTTTAACTCGGGATATTTTGAACAGCTGGCATATTTTCATGTAATATTTGCCAAATTATACATTATTCTAAGCATAATGGCACTTTCTTAGAGTATGTATAAAATAATGTTACATGTAGTTATCACCAGTTCAAAATATTTTCCTGTGTTAAAAGATAGGACAAAGCGAAATTATGCAAACCAGTACGTGATCATTAGCTAAAGTATTGTGTCACTGCATAGACAAGCGCAGTTTTCAGGTTTTATAGCAATGTAGAAGAGGTCAGAGCTATATAGGTCTTCATACTTTGCATGTTTATGGATCAATGAAAACCCATTCTCCCAATGTCAGAGTTTTTGGCCTCCTAAAAGTCGGTGTAAAACCCTCTGACTGCACTGTGCAGGAAAACGCTAAATTATTACACAAGAACACATGAGAAAACACGTCTTGTTTAGCTGTGACATGCTTAACCCAATCCACTCAATTTAGAAGCGGTTTGCCGAGAGTCGCAAGCACAGAAGTTTGATGCCGCGCATTGAATCCCCAATGCAATAAGAGGGTAGGATCTAACTGTAGGAGAAACGCAATCTGATGGCATAAGAATGCAGAAACCCGACATCAGTACTATCAGTTCTCAGTACTTTCATAGTTCTTTAATACCATGATATGGATGGACTTGCTATTATGGCTGCTCTCAATGGTGACCGTTTTATTTTTTCACACGCACGTTTCAAATTTTGTTCAGGATTTCAGTATCAACCAATAAAAATAAAAATGCTTAAATCGCCTTTTATTCATCACTCCAATTCTCCTATAGAATTAATTCTATCATTCATCATTGTTGATTTGAACCATTATCCTGAAACAAGGAACTCTGAAACCAATGCCACTCTCTACCACTGCAATACAAATGAATGTATTACCATTGCTCAAAGGCACTGCTGAGGTGACTAAAGTAGACCACGTTTTCTCACACAAGAACTCCTCAAAACTAAAAGAAGTTTGGTCTGTGAGCAAAGTCCTGTCCGAATAATACATACACAGTCAATTCAGATGAAATATTTTCATAGTTTTCCAAAAGAATGTTTTATTTCACAAAACGGCCATAATAATGTCGATCTTTCAAGTCATAATTATCGTCACTTGATATGTTCTGATTTTTATACGCCCGCCCAAAAGGCGGTCGTATTATGTGATGGCGGTTTCCGTCCGTCTGTCCGGTTCTCGTGTCCGGTCTATATCTGGGATAGTTTCCTATCCACAGCTCCAATTTTTGGTGAGTGGCTACCCGACGGGGAGACGATGTGTCGCGTACCAAAATGAAGGTCGAGGTCACAGGTCAAAGGTCACTGGCCTAAAAAAGAGGAAATTACTGAAGTGTTCGTGTCCGGTCTATATCTCTGAACGTTTTCTATCCACAGTTGCAATTTTTTGTGAGTGGATACACTAGGTGGAGACGATGTGTCGCGTACCAAAATTGAGGTCGAGGTCAGAGGTCAAAGGTCACTGTTGCCAAAAATCAGGAAATCATTGATCGTTGACAGTTTTCTATCTAAAGTTCTAATTTTTGGTGAGTGGATGCCCTAGGGGGGGAGCGATGTGTTGCATATTAAATGTAGGTCAAGGTCAGAGGTCAAAGGTCAGTGTGATTAAAAAATCAGGAAATCGTTAAAAATTTCTATTTTTTTGTGAGTGGGTTCAATAGGCGGAAATGAAGTGATGTGTACCAAAAATTGGGTCAAGGTCAAAGGTCACTGACCCCAAAATTAGGAAATTATTAAAAATAACATTTGTTGTGTAGTAGATACATTAGGGGGACACGATGTGTCACATACCAAAATGTAGGTCAAGGTCAAAGGTCAAGATCACTGTGACCCCAAAATCGTGAAATTGTTAAAAATCATGAATTTTTGTGTGCATTGTTAGATTGAGGGAAGACAATGTGTTGTGTACCAAAATTGAGGTCAAGGTCAAAGGTCAAGGTCACTGTGACCCCAAAATCAGAAATCATTAAAAGTCACATTGACATATGCCTGTCGAAGACGAGGTCGTGTAATGCGATGTTGCGTTCTGTCCATTCATCCATTAACATTTGTCGTCCATGCGATAGCTCTAGTTTCAAGGTATGGATTGGTACCAAACTTTGAGTATACCTTACTCGCATGGCAAAATGGAGCCATACATATGAGATCAATTTGTCAAAGGTCTAGGTTGCAGTCCCCCAAAACTGAATCAAGCTTAGCTGACTAAATGTGTTGGAATATTGTTGGAATATTCGAAGTTCTTTCCCCTGCATTTATAGGGTATTGTCCTGTGGAGTTGTCTCCCATGTTTAAAACGCTTCATTTAGTTAAACTGTTATGAAATAAAAACCATACATAGAATAATCCTTCAAACTCAAGAACAAAGGTTTACTTCATCAATTTCTTCTTCCTTCATGAAAAATTCTCTCGTCTGAAAGGAATCCATTTGCAGGAAAACTACTATTTTCTTGTGTTTGACTATTGTCGATTTCAGTGAGGGATATGTGAGCTCTCAGCTCTTGCTTCAAGGTCAACTAGTTACCAAGAGTTAAGCTCATTTTAGTTTATCATTCAATATAAGATGTGATATATGTTACATGCTCATAAGCAAAAAATTGTAGACCTTTCTCTGAATTGCTAGATCAATTGAAATCAAGGCTATTAAACAACCTTGAAATTTGAACCAATGTAATTCCAGATATACGGGCGTATATTGAAGCCCCTTGGGCTCTTGTTCACATTGTGTTTATCAGGTTAATTATTGATTATGTTTGATTTGATATTTTTCGATTTTTCCAGACAGTCCTGGAATGTCTACAAACAAAGACACTAAGAAAAGCGATTACAAACCAGTTAGTACAGGCAGTCACCAAATGTCCAAGGAATCAACGAAAAAAGATGCCCCGAAGAGCAAATACAGACCAATTTTACCAGCTACATCTAGAGGTCGGGTCTTTCGGGATTCTAAGATACGTCAGTCCGTAGAATTGTTCGAAAGCTGGATACAGGCTGGATCATTGTTTGATTTCAGACAAATGGAAAGTATAAAGACAGTAGAACTGGACAAAAAGCTGGCTGGCTTCTATGAAAATGTTCGCGCATCTGATGACTCTGTATTCAGGCATTTGAAAGAAAACATTGATACATTTCTTGTAGACAATGGATATTCCAGATCCGAACTGCCATCCACATTTCCACAAAGCTTCAAAGCTTTTAATGTGAGGAGGTTATTGCAAAATTTTGGAGAGGAGACACCGAAATAAGATATAATGAGAAGATACATTTTTTTTACAGGTTCATCAGAGGGGTACTGTATGTTCTCTTTCAAGACTACCAGTCTGCTACCTCCCGTTGGCTGATTGGTTAAATAAAAAATGCTGACATATAGTGCTGGCGATTACATGCCTTACTCTCGGCGTCGTTGGTTTGGATCTCACACAGGACTCGATTTTCAGCACTAGAATCTGTGCTACAATGTATACTAAGATAGTGCTATCCCAAAATAACGCAAATACTGTTGGGATATACATGTAATGATCAATCGTTAAATACATCATGTCAATTAATTATAAGTGATAAATTGTTAATTCATCAGTCAGACTTTAAACAATGAAAATGTTAATTCATCTTTTAAATTATAAATGAGAGAGAAAATTAAGGTTTAATGTCACATTGATCAATCATTAATACATCATGTACATTATCCAGGCCTTCAAGTGCCTCCTATAATTCCTGTATTTTCCTATATTTTTGAGTCATTTGTATATTTTCCTATATTTTACTGAAAACCTATATTTTGACTTTTTCTCATGAAAACTTTCATCAATGCTCTGTAATGAGTCAGACTGACATAAGGAAATAATTTTGCTCGGCAAATATGGAAACGTTTCAATCCCTCTATGCTGAATCAAACCACAGAACAGGTCACCTGAAAGACCACCACTATGATCGCATTCAGTGAAAGTAATTTGATTAAACACCAGAAAACTACCAAGTTTGGAACATCCAATGTGGTACAGACCTGTCTCACACTCCTTTATTTTGTTCAGAAAATTCATATATTTCTCCTGTATTTTTGCAAATTTCCTCCTAGATTTCCTCCTATATTTTCACTGTGAGCCACTTGCAGGCCTGATTATCACTGGTCTCGTTAATATATCATCATCATCATCGTCATCATATACATATAGTTTCTGTTAAGTAAATTCTCTAATAATTGGGCCGACGCTCCTCCACCAATGAAAATATCTCATGGTTTTTGTAAAATTTATTCGATCAATCCAGTATTTTAAAAGTGGAATATACCCCTATCTACAGAAGTATTCTTATATATATATATATATTCATTCAATGGTTAGACAAAGGGTATTGGAAGGCATGTTTTGGGGTCTAGGTGGACCCATAGTGGTCCGATTGGGTCCTATGAGGTGTCAATGTGTAGCTCTTGTGGGGGTCCATCCGGCTGGCCTGTTGAGTCCGTTTTCAACATTCTGCACATGCGCAGACAGGGAATTGTGGGAAAAGGGCATGAGAAGGGGCGTTTTGGGGTCGAGGTGGACCCATAGTGGTCCGAATGAGTCGCAGGAGGTATCAGCGTGAAGCTCTCATGGGGGAGCGTCTATCTGCCCATGTCCACACCGACGGCCACCAACATGACGTATTTCGTATAAGCGATGTAAGTAATTTTGTATGTGGTGGGACACGCCGACAACCGTCAGCACAACCAATACATCATTCGTGCCAGTTCGTTTTATGTGATGGTGTCCACACCGACAACCGACTACCACCAACATGACGTATAAACGATTCAAGTAATTATGTCTCCCCCAACTATGTTGGGGGGAGACATCTAGTGTTTGTGCTGTCTGTCTGTCCGTCTGTCTGTCTGTCTGTCTGTCTGGATGGATGTCTGTCTGGATGGATGTCTGTCCGTCCCCTTGCCTTGTCTGCAAGATATCTTGAGAACTACTGGATGGAATTTCACCAAACTTGGATGGAAGCTTCATTGGGATAGCCCCTCATTTGATTAGGTTTTGGTGTATGTGCGTGCATTCATCCGTGTCCGGTGTCCGTCCGTCCGTCCATCTACTTGTACATGTATATACAGGCCTTGTCTGCAAGATATCTTGAGAACTACTGGACGGAATTTCACCCCACTTGGATGGAAGCTTCAGTGGGATAGCCCCCTCATTTGATTAGGTTTTAGTGTGTGTGCGTGCATTCATCCATGTCCAGTGTCCGTCCGTCCGTCCATCTACTTGTACATGTATATACAGGGCTTGTCTGCAAGATATCTGGAGAACTACTGGATGGAATTTTACCAAACTTGGATGGAAGCTTCATTGGGATAGCCCCCTCATTTGATTAGGTTTTGGCGTATGTGGGTGCATTCATCCGTGTCCGGTGTCCATCCATCCGTCCATCTACTTGTACATGTATATACAGGCCTTGTCTGCAAGATATCTTGAGAACTACTGGACGGAATTTCACCCCACTTGGATGGAAGCTTCAGTGGGATAGCCCCCTCATTTGATTAGGTTTTGTTGTGTGTGCGTGCATTCATCCATGTCCGGTGTCCGTCCGTCCGTCCATCTACTTGTACATGTATATACAGGCTTGTCTGCAAGATATCTGGAGAACTACTGGACGGAATTTCACCAAACTTGGACGGAAGCTTCATTGGGATAGCCCCCTCATTTGATTAGGTTTTGGTGTATGTGGGTGCATTCATCCCGTGTCCAGTGTCCGTCCATCCGTCCATCTACTTGTACATGTATATACAGGCCTTGTCTGCAAGATATCTTGAGAACTACTGGACGGAATTTCACCCCACTTGGATGGAAGCTTCAGTGGGATAGCCCCCTCATTTGATTAGGTTTTGGTGTGTGTGCGTGCATTCATCCATATCCGGTGTCCGTCCGTCCATCCATCTACTTGTACATGTATATACAAGGCTTATCTGCAAGATATCTGGAAAACTACTGGACGGAATTTCACCAAACTTGGATGAAAGCTTCATTGGGATAGCCCCCTCATTTGACTAGGTTTTGGTGTGTGTGCATGCGTTCATCCGTGTCCGGTGTCCGTCCGTCCATCTACTTGTACATGTATATACAGGCCTTGTCTGCAAGATATCTTGAGAACTACTGGACGGAATTTCACCACACTTGGATGGAAGCTTCAGTGGGATAGCCCCCCTCATTATGTCTCCCCCAACTATGTTGGGGGGAGACATCTAGTGTTTGTGCTGTCTGTCTGTCTGTCTGTCTGGATGGATGTCTGTCTGTCTCTCTGGATGGATGTCTGTCCGTCCCCTTGCCTTGTCTGCAAGATATCTTGAGAACTACTGGATGGAATTTCACCAAACTTGGATGGAAGCTTCATTGGGATAGCCCCCTCATTTGATTAAGTTTTGGTGTATGTGCGTGCATTCATCCGTGTCCGGTGTCCGTCCGTCCGTCCATCTACTTGTACATGTATATACAGGGCTTGTCTGCAAGATATCGGGAGAACTACTGGATGGAATTTCACCAAACTTGTATGGAAGCTTCATTGGGATAGCCCCCTCATTTGATTAGGTTTTGGTGTATGTGCGTGCATTCATCCGTGTCCGGTGTCCCGTCCGTCCATCTACTTGCACATGTATATACAGGGCTTGTCTGCAAGATATCTGGAGAACTACTGGATGGAATTTCACCAAACTTGGATGGAAGCTTCATTGGGATAGCCCCCTCATTTGATTAGGTTTTGGTGTATGTGCGTGCATTCATCCGTGTCCGGTGTCTGTCCGTCCGTCCATCTACTTGTACATGTATATACAGGCCTTGTCTGCAAGATATCTTGAGAACTACTGGACAGAATTTCACCCCACTTGGATGGAAGCTTCAGTGGGATAGCCCCCTCATTTGATTAGGTTTTGGTTTGTGTGTCTGTATTCATCCATGTCCGGTGTCCGTCCGTCCGTCCATCTACTTGTACATGTATATACAGGGCTTGTCTGCAAGATATCTGGAGAACTACTGGACAGAATTTCACCAAACTTGGATGGAAGCTTCATTGGGATAGCCCCCTCATTTGATTAGGTTTTGGTGTATGTGCGTGCATTCATCCGTGTCCGGTGTCCGTCCGTCCGTCCATCTACTTGTACATGTATATACAGGGCCATCTGCAAGATATCGGGAGAACTACTGGATGGAATTTCACCAAACTTGTATGGAAGCTTCATTGGGATAGCCCTCATTTGATTAAGTTTTGGTGTATGTGCGCATTCATCCGTGTCCGGTGTCCGTCCGTCCGTCCATCTACTTGCACATGTATATACAGGCTTGTCTGCAAGATATCTGGAGAACTACTGGATGGAATTTCACCAAACTTGGATGGAAGCTTCATTGGGATAGCCCCCTCATTTGATTAGGTTTTGGTGTGTGTGCGTGCATTCATCCGTGTCCGGTGCCCGTCCGTCCGTCCATCTACTTGTACATGTATATACAGGCCTAGTCTGCAAGATATCTTGAGAACTACTGGATGGAATTTCACCAAACTTGGATGATAGCTTCAGTGGGATAGCCCCCTCATTTGATTAGGTTTTGGCTCGTGTGCGTGCATTCATCCGTGTCCGGTGTCCGTCCGTCATTCCATCTACTTGTACATGTATACGGGCCTTGTCTGCAAGATATCCTGAGAACTACTGGACGGAATTTCACCAAACTTGGATGGAAGCTTCATTGGGATAGCCCCCTTATTTGATTAGGTTTTGGTGTGTGTGCATGCGTTCATCCGTGTTCGGTGTCCGTCCGTCCGTCCATCTACTTGTACATGTATATACAGGGCTTGTCTGCAAGATATCTGGAGAACTACTGGATGGAATTTCACCAAACTTGGATAGAAGCTTCACTGGGATAGCCCCCTCATTTGATTAGGTTTTGGTGTATGTGCGTGCATTCATCCATGTCCGTGTCCGTCCGTCCGTCCATCTACTTGTACATGTATATACAGGCCTTGTCTGCAAGATATCTTGAGAACTACTGGACGGAATTTCACCCCACTTGGATGGAAGCTTCAGTGGGATAGCCCCCTCACTTGCATGCATCCGTGTCCGGTGTCTGTCCATCCGTTCATCTACTTGTATCGCTTCTATGTAATTAATATTTTTAGATACGCAGCTTTGTTTAAGATACTTATTGCATTCATTTTATAGCACTTTCCCTTAAATAATGTGCCCATTCAAGGCAGGGTGGGAGGATGGGGGAGACGTATGTTTTTGTTAAAAAAACAACCAGCATAGGCTTCATGCCAGAGCGGCAACTCAAGGGTCAAAGCGGAACCTCTAGTTTGATTATGTTTTGGTGTGTGCGTGCATTCATCCATGTCCGGTGTCCGTCCGTCCGTCCATCTACTTGTACATGTATATACAGGGCTTGTCTGCAAGATATCTGGAGAACTACTGGACAAAATTTTACCAAACTTGGATGGAAGCTTCATTGGGATAGCCCCCTCATTTGATTAGGTTTTGGTGTATGTGCGTGTATTCATCCGTGTCCGGTGTCCGTCTGTCCATCCATCTACTTGTACATGTATGTACAGGCCTTGTCTGCAAGATATCTTGAGAACTACTGAACGGAATTTCACCACACTTGGATGGAAGCTTCAGTGGGATAGCCCCCCTCATTTGATTATGTTTTGGTGTGTGTGCGTGCATTCGTCCATGTCCGGTGTCTGTCCGTCCGTCCATCTACTTGTACATGTATATACAGGGCTTGTCTGCAAGATATCTGGAGAACTACTGGACAGAATTTCACCACACTTGGATGGAAGCTTCAGTGGGATAGCCCCCCTCATTTGATTATGTTTTGGTGTGTGCGTGCATTCATCCATGTCCGGTGTCCGTCCGTCCGTCCATCTACTTGTACATGTATATACAGGGCTTGTCTGCAAGATATCTGGAGAACTACTGGATGGAATTTCACCCCACTTGGATGGAAGCTTCAGTGGGATAGCCCCCTCATTTGATTAGGTTTTAGTGTGTGTGCGTGCATTCATCCATGTCCGGTGTCCGTCCGTCCATCTACTTGTACATGTATATACAGGGCTTGTCTGCAAGATATCTGGAGAACTACTGGACGGAATTTTACCAAACTTGGATGGAAGGTTCATTGGGATAGCCCCCTCATTTGATTAGGTTTTGGCGTATGTGGGTGCATTCATCCGTGTCCGGTGTCCATCCATCCGTCCATCTACTTGTACATGTATATACAGGCCTTGTCTGCAAGATATCTTGAGAACTACTGCACGGAATTTCACCCCACTTGGATGGAAGCTTCAGTGGGATAGCCCCCTCATTTGATTAGGTTTTGTTGTGTGTGCGTGCATTCAGCCATGTCCGGTGTCCGTCCGTCCATCTACTTGTACATGTATATACAGGGCTTGTCTGCAAGATATCTGGAGAACTACTGGACGGAATTTCACCAAACTTGGACGGAAGCTTCATTGGGATAGCCCTCATTTGATTAGGTTTTGGTGTATGTGGGTGCATTCATCCGTGTCCAGTGTCCGTCCATCCGTCCATCTACTTGTACATGTATATACAGGCCTTGTCTGCAAGATATCTTGAGAACTACTGGACGGAATTTCACCCCACTTGGATGGAAGCTTCAGTGGGATAGCCCCCTCATTTGATTAGGTTTTGGTGTGTGTGCGTGCATTCATCCATGTCCGGTGTCCGTCCGTCCATCCATCTACTTGTACATGTATATACAAGGCTTATCTGCAAGATATCTGGAGAACTACTGGATGGAATTTCACCAAACTTGGATGAAAGCTTCATTGGGATAGCCCCCTCATTTGACTAGGTTTTGGTGTGTGTGCATGCGTTCATCCGTGTCCGGTGTCCGTCCGTCCATCCGTCCATCTACTTGTACATGTATACAGGCCTTGTCTGCAAGATATCTTGAGAACTACTGGACGGAATTTCACCACACTTGGATGGAAGCTTCAGTGGGATAGCCCCCCTCATTTGATTCTGTTTTGGTGTGTGCGTGCATTCATCCATGTCCGGTGTCCGTCCGTCCGTCCATCTACTTGTACATGTATATACAGGGCTTGTCTGCAAGATATCTGGAGAACTACTGGACAGAATTTCACCAAACTTGGATGGAAGCTTCATTGGGATAGCCCCCTCATTTGACTAGGTTTTGGTGTGTGTCCATGCGTTCGTCCGGTGTCCGTCCATCTGCTTGTACATGTATACAGGCCTTGTCTGCAAGATATCTTGAGAACTATTGGATGGAATTTCACCAAACTTGGATGGAAGCTTCATTGGGATAGCCCCCACATTTGATCAGGTTTTGGTGTATGTGTGCATGCATCCATCCGTGTCCGGTGTCCGTCCATCCGTTCATCTACTTGTACATGTATGTACAATGAAAATCGCTTCTTTGTAATTAATATTTTTAGATACGCAGCTTTGTTTAAGATACTTATTGCTACATTAATTTTACAGCACTTTCCCTTAAATTATGTGCCCATTCAAGGCAAGGTGGGAGGTTGGGGGAGACGTTTGTTTTTGCTCAAAAAAACAACCAGCATAGGCTTCATGCCGGAGCGGCAACTCAAGGGTCAAAGCGGAACCTCTAGTTGTATCTGTGGTTGGACAAATCGACTACCGTCAGCACAAGCATTACATCGTTCGTTTAAGTTCGTGTAAGTTCGTTTATATGATGGTGTCCATACCGACAACCGTCTACCGTCAGGAATTACTCACGTCGAAGCTGTCACGGTCTTCCGATAGTTTTTGCAGTGTAAAAATTTAGATATTGTAGATATTTACAACCTTATTCTATTAATAACTTGCAGTGCTTTCCACTAACAATAGCGCAAAAGCGAATCTCACAACATAATTTTGGAAAAGCGAATTTGACAACAGTAGTATAAAGAGCAAATACTGTGGCATTTTTTGTGAGGGTTTTGAGGGTAAATTTGGGAGGGAATGACGCGACCTGACATCACATCCGGTGACGCCACATCCGGGACAAAGGTCCTATCCTGATTAAAGGCCAAAGGTCACTTCCGCTGGTTCTGGAGAAGAAGCCATGTGACTTCCAGTATCCATCTGCGCAGGCGCAGTCGGGGTATGGTAGAAAAAAATCCTTCGAATGGACGTTTTGAGGTCGGAGCGTGCCCTTAATGAGCCTACGGAATCGGGGAGGGTGCCATAATGAAGCGCTCGTCGAGGACAATCAGGGGATCATGGGTGTTCAGGTCACGTGACTGGGTAGGTTGAATGTAAAATTAGGATTTTCATGGAAATATATGAAAAAAACATACTGGACAAACCGTCAACTGGGTTGAGGTGGGTCCATATTGGGCCTACGAGATCGGAGAGGGTGACATCTTGAAGCTCTGATGCGTGTAGAGGATGCTTGGGATGGGTTGGATAGACAGCAACGTCATGCTGGGCATGGGAGGTCGAGTAGTAGTAATGAAACGGGGCAATTTGGGCGTGCGCAATGACGTGTTTGGGCAATATAGGGACCATCCTTGGTCCAAATGGTTATACTACTGAAGCTTTTGTTATGTAGAGTCTGACTGGCGTGATTTGGACGGGAAGTGTCGTCAATCTGCACATGCGCAGTTGGACAGTAGTAACGAAAGAGAGCATTTTCGGAGTGGACAGGGACGTGATTTGGCGATGTAGGGACCATCCTTGGTCTAAATGGGGTGTATGGGACGTCCTATTGAAGCTTTCGTGGAGTAGAGTCAGACTTTATTGAAAGTCACGTCAATCTGCGCATACGCAGCTGGGGTGTAGTACAGAAAGATGGCAGTTTCGGAAGTACGCAGGGTGGCTTTTGAGGTGGGAAGTGAGAAATCCGTGGTACGAATGGGTCGTGTGGGGTTTCATTTTGAAGTTCTATTGTGTTTCTCTTCAAAAGGAGTAGTGATTTTGCCTGCTCAAGTCATTCTGTGCATGCGCAGCTCGACAATAGTAGAAAAATGACAGTTTAGGAATGCGCAGGGTGACATTTGGATGAGATAGGGGTCATCCTGTGTCCGAATATGCCGTGTGGGGTGTCTTACCGATAGCTTCTTATCGTGCAGACGACCACTGGGGTTGTTTGAACCTCGAGTGACGTCATGCCGTGCCTGTGCAGTCAAAGAATGGTAGCAAAAGCAGCCAATTTGTGGGTGCAAAGTCTTGTTTGAACATTTAATGGGTATACTTGGTTCAAATATAGTGTTCATGGGAAGGGTATTGGAAGGCATGTTTTGGGGTCTAGGTGCACCCATAGTGGTCCGATTGGGTCCTATGAGGTGTCAATGTGTAGCTCTTGTGGGGGTCCATCCGGCTGGCCTGTTGAGTCCGTTTTCAACATTCTGCACATGCGCAGACAGGGAATTGTGGGAAAAGGGCATTTTGGGGTCGAGGTGGACCCATAGTGGTCCGAATGAGTCGCAGGAGGTATCGGCGTGAAGCTCTCATGGGGGAGCATCTATCTGCCCATGTCCACACTGACAACCGACGGCCACCAACATGATGCATTTCGTATAAGCGATGTAAGTAATTTTGTATGTGGTGGGACACGCCGACAACTGTCAGCACAACCAATACATCATTCGTGCCAGTTCGTTTATGTGATGGTGTCCACACCGACAACCGACTACCACCAACATGACGTATAAACGGTCCAAGTAATTGTATCTGTGGTTGGACAAACCGACCACCGTCAGCACAAGCATTACATCGTTCGTTTAAGTTCGTGTAAGTTCGTTTATATGATGGTGTCCATACCGACAACCGTCTACCGTCAGGAATTACTCACGTCGAAGCTGTCACGGTCTTCCGATAGTTTTTGCAGTGTAAAAATTTAGATATTGTAGATATTTACAACCTTATTCTATTAATAACTTGCAGTGCTTTCCACTAACAATAGCGCAAAAGCGAATCTCACAACATAATTTTGGAAAAGCGAATTTGACAACAGTAGTATAAAGAGCAAATACTGTGGCATTTTTTGTGAGGGTTTTGAGGGTAAATTTGGGAGGGAATGATGCGACCTGACATCACATCCGGTGACGCCACATCCGGGACAAAGGTCCTATCCTGATTAAAGGCCAAAGGTCACTTCCGCTGGTTTTGGAGAAGAAGCCATGTGACTTCCAGTATCCATCTGCGCAGGCGCAGTCGGGGTATGGTAGAAAAAAATCCTTCGAATGGACGTTTTGAGGTCGGAGCGTGCCCTTAATGAGCCTACGGAATCGGGGAGGGTGCCATAATGAAGCGCTCGTCGAGGACAATCAGGGGATCATGGGTGTTCAGGTCACGTGACTGGGTAGGTTGAATGTAAAATTAGGATTTTCATGGAAATATATGAAAAAAACATACTGGACAAACCGTCAACTGGGTTGAGGTGGGTCCATATTGGGCCTACGAGATCGGAGAGGGTGACATCTTGAAGCTCTGATGCGTGTAGAGGATGCTTGGGATGGGTTGGATAGACAGCAACGTCATGCTGGGCATGGGAGGTCGAGTAGTAGTAATGAAACGGGGCAATTTGGGCGTGCGCAATGACGTGTTTGGGCAATATAGGGACCATCCTTGGTCCAAATGGTTATACTACTGAAGCTTTTGTTATGTAGAGTCTGACTGGCGTGATTTGGACGGGAAGTGTCGTCAATCTGCACATGCGCAGTTGGACAGTAGTAACGAAAGAGAGCATTTTCAGAGTGGACAGGGACGTGATTTGGCGATGTAGGGACCATCCTTGGTCTAAATGGGGTGTATGGGACGTCCTATTGAAGCTTTCGTGGAGTAGAGTCAGACTTTATTGAAAGTCACGTCAATCTGCGCATACGCAGCTGGGGTGTAGTACAGAAAGATGGCAGTTTCGGAAGTACGCAGGGTGGCTTTTGAGGTGGGAAGTGAGAAATCCGTGGTACGAATGGGTCGTGTGGGGTTTCATTTTGAAGTTCTATTGTGTTTCTCTTCAAAAGGAGTAGTGATTTTGCCTGCTCAAGTCATTCTGTGCATGCGCAGCTCGACAATAGTAGAAAAATGACAGTTTAGGAATGCGCAGGGTGACATTTGGATGAGATAGGGGTCATCCTGTGTCCGAATATGCCGTGTGGGGTGTCTTACCGATAGCTTCTTATCGTGCAGACGACCACTGGGGTTGTTTGAACCTCGAGTGACGTCATGCCGTGCCTGTGCAGTCAAAGAATGGTAGCAAAAGCAGCCAATTTGTGGGTGCAAAGTCTTGTTTGAACATTTAATGGGTATACTTGGTTCAAATATAGTGTTCATGGGAAGGGTATTGGAAGGCATGTTTTGGGGTCTAGGTGCACCCATAGTGGTCCGATTGGGTCCTATGAGGTGTCAATGTGTAGCTCTCGTGGGGGTCCATCCGGCTGGCCTGTTGAGTCCGTTTTCAACATTCTGCACATGCGCAGACAGGGAATTGTGGGAAAAGGGCATTTTGGGGTCGAGGTGGACCCATAGTGGTCCGAATGAGTCGCAGGAGGTATCGGCGTGAAGCTCTCATGGGGGAGCATCTATCTGCCCATGTCCACACTGACAACCGACGGCCACCAACATGATGCATTTCGTATAAGCGATGTAAGTAATTTTGTATGTGGTGGGACACGCCGACAACTGTCAGCACAACCAATACATCATTCGTGCCAGTTCGTTTATGTGATGGTGTCCACACCGACAACCGACTACCACCAACATGACGTATAAACGGTCCAAGTAATTGTATCTGTGGTTGGACAAACCGACCACCGTCAGCACAAGCATTACATCGTTCGTTTAAGTTCGTGTAAGTTCGTTTATATGATGGTGTCCATACCGACAACCGTCTACCGTCAGGAATTACTCACGTCGAAGCTGTCACGGTCTTCCGATAGTTTTTGCAGTGTAAAAATTTAGATATTGTAGATATTTACAACCTTATTCTATTAATAACTTGCAGTGCTTTCCACTAACAATAGTGCAAAAGCGAATCTCACAACATAATTTTGGAAAAGCGAATTTGACAACAGTAGTATAAAGAGCAAATACTGTGGCATTTTTTGTGAGGGTTTTGAGGGTAAATTTGGGAGGGAATGACGCGGCCTGACGTCACATCCGGTGACGCCACATCCGGGACAAAGGTCCCATCCTGGTTAAAGGCCAAAGGTCACTTCCGCTGGTTCTGGAGAAGAAGCCATGTGACTTCCAGTATCCATCTGCGCAGGCGCAGTCGGGGTATGGTAGAAAAAAAATCCTTTGAATGGATGTTTTGAGGTCGGAGCGTGCCCTTAATGAGCCTACGGAATCGGGGAGGGTGCCATAATGAAGCGCTCGTCGAGGACAATCAGGGGATCATGGGTGTTCAGGTGACGTGACTGGGTAGGTTGAATGTAAAATTAGGATTTTCATGGAAATATATGAAAAAAAACATACTGGACAAACCGTCAACTGGGTTGAGGTGGGTCCATATTGGGCCTACGGGATCGGAGAGGGTGACATCTTGCAGCTCTGATGCGTGTAGAGGATGCTTGGGATGGGTTGGATAGACAGCAACGTCATGCTGGGCATGGGAGGTCGAGTAGTAGTAATGAAACAGGGCAATTTGGGCGTGCGCAATGACATGTTTGGGCAATATAGGGACCATCCTTGGTCCAAATGGTTATACTACTGAAGCTTTTGTTATGTAGAGTCTGGCGTGATTTGGACGGGAAGTGTCGTCAATCTGCACATGCGCAGTTGGACAGTAGTAACGAAAGAGAGCATTTTCGGAGTGGAGAGGGATGTGATCTGGCGATGTAGGGACCATCCTTGGTCTAAATGGGGTGTATGGGACGTCCTATTGAAGCTTTCGTGGAGTAGAGTCAGACTTTATTGAAAGTCACGTCAATCTGCGCATACGCAGCTGGGGTGTAGTACAGAAAGATGGCAGTTTCGGAAGTACGCAGGGTGGCTTTTGAGGTGGGAAGTGAGAAATCCGTGGTACGAATGGGTCGTGTGGGGTTTCATTTTGAAGTTCTATTGTGTTTCTCTTCAAAAGGAGTAGTGATTTTGCCTGCTCAAGTCATTCTGTGCATGCGCAGCTCGACAATAGTAGAAAAATGACAGTTTAGGAATGCGCAGGGTGACATTTGGATGAGATAGGGGTCATCCTGTGTCCGAATATGCCGTGTGGGGTGTCTTACCGATAGCTTCTTATCGTGCAGACGACCACTGGGGTTGTTTGAACCTCGAGTGACGTCATGCCGTGCCTGTGCAGTCAAAGAATGGTAGCAAAAGCAGCCAATTTGTGGGTGCAAAGTCTTGTTTGAACATTTAATGGATATACTTGGTTCAAATATATTTGTGCATGGTCTCACTCAAGCTTTCGTGGTGTACAATACGACTTGAGGGACGGCACCTGTGACGTCTTTTGTGATGGCTACAGTAGTAGAAAAAGTGTAGCGTCGCTCGGGTGCGCCTTTGAGACCTGTCTACACCCCTACACACTTACTCATTTGGGTTGATTAGTGGACCCTGAAAAGTTTTCCAGAGCAGAAACGATTCTCCTAAATTCAGGTATACTGGGGTTGTTGGTTTGGACATGATGGGTATAATATTGATGAGTTAACTCCCTTTGAAAGTCACTTAATTTCGACGTCAGAAATAATAGAGAAAGTGAATATTTAGATGTGCGCATGGGACTAATCGGCTACCTGCACCTCAATGCACCAACCCAGTGGGCATGTCGACCCTGGACTGCACCATGGAGTTGGGTACATGGTGGTTGTAGGGCAGGGATATTATATGTATTTTTTATCAGGATCATACTCAAGCTATTGATGGAACGTCGAGGGAGATAACTTTTGTCAAAATCTATTGACCTAGGAAGAGAAGCTACACCCATACACAATGGAACCGGTTTACATCTGTTTGGAAGGGTTCGAATCAGTTTGAGAGTGAATTATTGACCCACCTCGGTAAAGCCCTCAGTATCTACCTTAACGCATCCAACGCCGGTCTTCACGCAATGAAGCCTTGACGTTGTTGACCCCCTACACACACACACGTACACACACACTTAGTAGCTCTGTGGGTTTAGTAGGTGCTAAACCCTATTCTGATTGGCTAGTCCAATGAAAAAACAACAGCAGCAAGGATTGGATGTCCATCATTTTATTATCCCTAATGGTACAACGTACCCACCCTGAGGAGCCGCTATGGTTGTGTTTACATTTCGTGTTTGCTATGAAAACATACGCTGCGGGATACGCTATGGGTGTGTTACAAGTCACGTATGATATTGTCCGTGTAATGGTCTATTCTCGGCTGCTCTTGTCCAATCAGAAGCTGCTCGAGCCAACACTCAACTGCTCTTGTCCAATCAGAAGCCGTCCATACCAATCTCCGACTGATCTTGTCCAATCAGAATCAGCCATTGGAAAGCTACCCTTGTGTTGCGTCAATCTTCAGGAGTGTTCGCTCTTGTCCGTTAGTGAGTGAATAGGGTTTTCACGTGCTTCAAGATAGGGTTTTGATAGTGGGTGAATAGGGTATTCATGTACTTCAAGATCCTCATGGTGGTCATACCTGTACGAAACTGTCTCACATAAAATCTTGTGTGTTTCACGTAAGTTACTCGTAAGAATCTTACATGTGAAAATGAGGTGAGAACTAGTAAGAAACTTACGTGAAATTTAACATGCAAATGAGGTGAGATTTGTGAAATCTTGCCTAAATCTTGCGAGACCTCTTATGAGATTCCTACATGGAGCCCGGCAATTCTTGTCAAAACCTCACATCACACATGAGATCTCTTGTGAGATTTCAGGACCTAAGCACTTAAACAACAAAAGATGGCTAAACCATTGGACCATCAATTTTAATGTTTCAATTTTGTCTACGTTAGTGAAGCACTGACTGGAACAGGACATGTAAGCTTGGTACAGTCATAAGCCTCAAATTGTTTTTGGTTTAAAGTCTTTAAATACATATGAACAAAGAGTAGAGCCTATAGTTTAATTACAAGATGATTCATTTACTTCACAAAATTTCACAGAACATGTTGTTGTTGTTGTTGTCAGTGTGATCTTTTCAGACTTGCTCATAATAGCCAGTAAACATAGTTTCTGAAATGTCACTATGATCCCAATAAACCTACCTCAATAACCGTTCCTTTTTTCAATACTATAGCATATGTATTTCACCAGTAAACCATCTAATACTTGTAATTTCCTGAGTGAGGACACACCAACCATAACGGCATGATATTTCAGTGGGACAGCACTATAAAATGGCAGCATTAGATCTGCTCTGTTACAAGTAGGTACCCCTGCCCCTCCCCCCTCCCCTCCGTTCCCTTCCCCGTCGTGATATAGCTGAAAAAATGTTGAAAGCGACGTTAAACCCTATTCACTCACTCACACCAACCATATCCCCTGATTAACAGTATTTCCCTCCAAAGTTTCAATTTTCCCTCCAAAACTTACACAAAGGATTTCAGTCAGTAAAGGGATACCAATACTATAATCTCATAAGAGATCTCTTGTGAGAATTTGGACTCTGTTAATATTGAACATTTTCTCTTCAGATTTTGTCAAAGTCCTGAAACTTATATGATCTCTCGTGAGAAAAAGGGACTCAGTTGTTTTCCCATATATTTCTTCTGGTGCAGAATAGAAAACCTCACAAGAGATATTTTCTCACATAGTTCCTCGTATGATTTCATTTCCTCACAAGAGATTTAAGTGAGAAAAGTAAAACCTTGTCTGGTCTCTTATGTGTCTTGCTAGTTGAGGAGAGTTTCTCACCAGAATCTCATAAGAATCTTACTAGAAACACATCAGATTATATGAGACTGTTTGGTACGGGTATGAACAGAACAATCAAAGCGTGACTGAGATGCACCATTCTCCAGATCACGACTTTACAACGATTATTATGGACTAAGAATACTGATCAGCGATACGGATTTTATATTTTTGGAGCATCATGATGTCTTGTCGGCATCATTGAAAACAGTTGACCGCTTCTCTTTTGCAGGAAACTAGCCTATGTTTATGCATACTATGATTGTCTTTTTGAATTTGGTGCTAATACTGTTATATGGGATATGAAATAGGTCTTTGGATTATGGATGCGGATATTCTTTAATGGACGACGGCTGAATTATGAATGATGGACGAGACGCTTGTAATTCAACGTTGTCTGGTCCGTTAGACGCATTGTCGGCCGCAACTGTGGGCGGTAGCCCAATATCCTCTTCCAGGTGACGTTTGGTCTTCATGATGCCTCAGTACGTGGGATCACTGGGTGGACTCTTCATGTTGGGAGTCTCCTTTCCAGTATCTGTATCATCTACACACCCATGCAAACTATTCTGGTGCCTAACCCTATCGAGGGGTCTGGACGAGGTTTGCCCACACTCAGAGCAAGTATAAACCATGTTGAAGGATTGAACACCAACTGTGGACGTCTTTCAGATTGATGGCGGATCATTTGCTTGTGGGATTTGAAGACTCGACCACAATGCTAGCATTCATGGCTAGGTACCTCCTGGATTGACCGCTGATGTCGCCGTAAATTATCCTTACGTTTAAATTACTTCCTGAAGATCGAACATGTATACTCGCCAACACGAACGTGACTCATGGATGGGATGTATCGCCACGGGTGCGCAACCCTCAAGCGTTCATGTCCATGAGGTACAATTTGATGAGATCTCAACTGACTGTGTAGTCTGAAGCGGTGTCCACAATCTATTGTTGCACAACCGATTCGACCTGGTTCAAGCTGGTCTAAACCAACCGATGACAGTTCCAGTTATACTCGTCTTCCTGTGGAACTTTTTTCTCCATCCAGACAAATGGTCACTTCAATCTCGTGCGGACTGGTGCGGCCATGATGTTCATACAATATTGTACATATGTCGATATTTTTTATCCTTCTGACCAATGGTGTCCGTATAACCGTCGATCGCTAGTCCCAAGTGCTGATCTTCGTATGCGGGGGTGGGTTGGAACGAGATATATTGTGAATGCGTGGGCATACGCATACGAGTAGTAGTACAGAAATGGGATATTTGATTTGGGTTGTCGTGGTAACTGATGACTGGTAACACGCCTTGGTGTACACTGACTATGTCCTACGGACTGTAGGTTACAGGGTGCACTCCAGGTAAGTGCGCATGCATCCGATGACGTCACTTCCGGTCATGATGCCACTTCAGGCTATAACGCCATATCCATCCACACAACAATCAGAAAAGGTGTACGTCCTTGCTGTCACATAGCTACAGGGATCCTACGCACACATGGCTTTTGGGGCCGTACTCACATACAGCTGTACATAGCTCACTCGCATGTAGTTTTACTTTACGGGTACAGAGCTGTAGGGAAACTACACACATATAGCGGTATATACCTTACTCACACAGCAGTAGGCCTACACAAATTCAGCATACTTAACTCTACATAACTTACTGGCCAATAGCTTCACACACCTCGCTCATATATAGCTGCACAGACCTTCTGTAGTGTTACTTAGCAACACTCTAGTGTTATAGAGCCTAAGTGTCAAGTTACAGGACACCAATCCATTGTTTTAAAGCGCCACTATAATGCTTTATAGTGTCCGTGGTGTATTACAGAGCAACAATGTGATTAATACGGATGATCAGTGCAGCGCATTTGGGAGTGAGTTCAGCATACGGAGCTTCAAGCACAGACAAATCCAGACTTGCCTGCAGATGACCGTGATCAGTTACCACGACAACCCACATAAAAAATCCCATTTTTATACTACTACCCATATGCGTATGCCCACACATTCACAGTATATTTCTGTACAAAATGGAGTCAGGGGTAGGATTCGAGCCCAGAGTCGCATACGAAGAGCAGCAATTAGCGCCCGGCGGTTATACTGACACAGCTGGTCATAATGATAAACATCGACATATGTGCAACAGTGTATGGACGACACCATGGCCGCGCCATTCCACGCGAGCTTGAAATTACCATTTGTCTGGAAGGTGAATTCTCACAGAAAGACGATTACAGCTGGAACTGGCTTCGACTGGTTTATACCATTTTGAATCAGATTGAACCGGCTGTATTAAAAATAAAGCGAACGTTCTGGCAGACATTCTTTCAACCAATCAATCCAAAATGTTCACCCGTGCCACCTGCTCGTGAACATTTACACGGAGACCGTTGTACGACTTACAACGCCATGAGTCTACCATCCACGACGGCTATACTCAGAATACATGAATCGCCTGAACAGTACACCGCCATGTACGGTGTCTCCACGAGGCATTCAGGCATCAATATGGGGATTGTGAACACCGCTTCAGACTACACAGTCAGTTGAGATCTCACCAAATTGTACTCCATGGACAAGCACGCTTGAGGGATGATGAATCCGTGACGATAGACCCCATCCGTGAGTCTACTAGTCACAGTTCTGTTGGTGAGTATACATGTTCGATCTACAAGAAGTCTTTTAATCGTAAGATAATTTACGGCGACATCGGTCAATCCATAAGTCACACAGCCATGATTCCACAGGCAATTGTCCCGCCATCAATCCGAAAGACGTCCACAGTCGGTGTTCAGCCCCACAGCGAAACAGCTCACCAATTACCAATATACGAGTTGTCAGAGCATAGCTCTCTAGATTTGTATCTAATACCGCTTATGCCGGTGCTAGGGGCCGTGTGGTTATATCATCCAAGTTGCCACATGAACAGGTACAATAAAAGTGTACCTGAGATACAACACATATCACGAATCGTTAGATTCTTGGTATGTGCTTTAGAATAGGTTAACCGGAAGATTACTGTGAAGTCATGTGGCTCTGTCAGTATGTCGGCACCTCTTCCCACTTCCCTTATATGTGTTGTAATTTTTACCTGTATATGACGAGATTCTGCTGGTGGACATTTCGTCCCCGAGGCCCGCCCCCTGTACAGACCTTTTGGTCTTTGATATATGTTGGCATTTGTGGGAAGTTGATGCTGGGTCGACATCGGGCCTTACAGACTAGTCTTTTGTGTTAGATGCCGTCATTTTTCATCTGACGACGATACAGCTCACCAATGCCCAATGTACGAGTTGTGACAGCGAAACAGCTCACCGATTACCAATATACGAGTTGTCAGAGCATTTCCATCATAGCTCTCTAGATTTGTATCTGATACCGCTTATGCCGGTGCTAGGGGCCGTGTGGTCATATCATCCAAGTTGCCACATGAACAGGTACAATAAAAGCGTACCTGAGATACAACACATATCACAAATCGTTAGATTCTTGGTATGTGCTTTAGAATAGGTTAACCGGAAGACTATACTGGGAAGTCATGTGGCTCTGTCAGTATGTCGGCACCTCTTCCCACTTCCCTTATATGTGTTGTAATTCAATCCTTCAACAACATGGTTTATACTTGCTCTGAGTGTGGGCAAACCTTGCCCAGACACTACGATATAACGAGGCACCAGAATTGGACGGGGGCGATGTACAAGAGGTGGGAAAAACCCACCCACCTAAAAAGCAACTATATGACTCCACAGGAAAGCTTCCCTCGGCACCTCACATTCAGACCTGAGAATACGATGGATTCTCGTACGTAGCCTTAGTATCTCAGCCGCGCTTCTATCGCAGATGTTCATGTGGCCCCTAGCACCGGCTTAAGCGAAATTAGATACGCTGTCGGGAGCTGTGTCGTCAGATCAGCTCAAACACATAACTTATCTGATGTCAGTGGATGAGGATCGTGGAGGTCTGATGGAGTAAATGCATCAACATGGGTAAACCTGGTAAACGCAACAACATCCAGAAAATTAACCTGCAAAGCCCGACCTCATACGCCATAAATTACTAAAACAATAAACCTACATATATTTGTCGAATGAAATGTACAGATGGCTGGCCTCGAGGACTAAGAAGACTTCGCATCGATGGGAAGACGATACAGATACTGGGACGGAGAGACTAAGCTTCACCTGGAAGAGCCCAAAGATGTGGTCGACTATGCGTCTAACGGACAAGACGGCGTTAAAACCCCATTCACTCAGTAACGGATAAGAGCGAACACTCGTGAAGATTGACGCGACACAAGGGCAGTTTACCGATGGCAGCTTCTGATTGGACAAGAGCAGCTGAAGATTGGTACGGATGGTTTCAGATTGGAAAAGAACAGTCGGAGATTGGCACGAGCAACTGATACGCTGACCATAGCAAACACGAAATGCAAACACAACCACAGGGCCTCCTCAGGGTGGGTACGTTGTACAGTTGGGCATAATAAAATGATGGACATCTAATCCTTGCTCCTGTTCTCTCATTGGACTAGCCAATCAGAATAGGGCTTAGTACGGACTACATCCATAGAGCTACTAGGTATGTGTGTGTGCGAGGGGGGAGGTCAACATCGGAGGTCACTGTGTGAAGGCGGGCGTTGGATGCGTTAAGGTAGATGCTGAGGACGTTACCGCAGTGGGTCAATAATTCACTCTGTAAACTGATTCAAACCCTTTCAAACCGATCTAAACCGGTCCCATTGTGTATGGGTATGGCTACTCTTTCTAGGTCAACAGTTGTCGACTAAAGTTGCCTCACTTGACATTCCATTATTAGCTTTAATATGACCCCATGTAACAAATACGTATAATATCCCTGCCCTATGACCACTACCCAACTGCATTGTGCACTCCAGGATCGACCCACTGGGTTAATGCATTGAGATGCATGTAGCTGCTTAGTCCGACGTGCACATCTAAATATACGCTTTCTCTACTACTCCTGACGTCACAATGACGTCATTTTGAAGGGTAGGTAGCGCTTGCATGCTAGCCATCATGTCCAACCCGACAACACCAGTATGCCTGACTTAAGGAGACTGGTGTCTGCTCTGGAAGACTTCTCAGGATCCACTAGTCTCCCCGTATGGAATAGTGTATAGGGGTGTAGGAATGTTTCAAGGGCGCACCTGAGCGACGAAGCATTTTTCTACCAGTTGACGTCACAGATGACGTGGACGTCCCTCAAGTCGTATTTTACACCACTAGAGCTTCAATGTGAGACTACGCACACTATATTTGGACCAAGAATACTCCTTAAGGTTACTGTATCAGGTCACAGTTGCGTACGTGTATGTATCACACTTTTGCTTAATTACGGGGCAGTGCCTTTTAGTATCCATACAAACTATACATATTCTGAGAGCCCTTGGTTCAAGGAATTTAGGTAAATAAATAACTTCCTCGAATTTATTACAAGAATCGATTTATTTAAAGATAAACAATGTTATTTAGAAACGTATAGTCCTCAAAATCACGCGCTAATAACTCTCTCAATTTTCATCAAACAAACTTGCTATTTTGGAATAATGATCTTTACCATTTGAATAAAAATAGGTTGCCTCAGTTTATTTAGTTAGGGCCTAGAAGTTATTTTATCGTCGTGCAAAGTTGAAAGATTGAAAAAATCTACAAAAACTCGACCCCTCTCCACTGAATCATAAATAATTCATGAACATGGCTGAACTTATAAAATTTGAGGCAACCTTTTTGAAGATCTACATGATTGGAATATTGTGTCCAAAGTTCATGTTTGTACATCAAATAAGGAGAGAGAAATTAGAACGGAAAAACACTTTCGAAAAACTAAACGGAGGAAACGGCCAAAAACCAATCAGCCTACTGCACCACGAATGGCTTGAGTTAGAAAAAAGTCATGTTTTTTTACTACAATGCACTAATTTTCATAATTTCCTATCCCCCCCAACTTGTAGGTTTGACTGTGTACTCTGGTATAAGACCAAAAAAAATCGAGATTTTGAAGCTTCGACCCGATACAGGAACCTTAAAACGTTCAAACACACCTCTTTGTAACCCAAATTGCCCGCTTCCGTTAATACGCTTTGATTGCGCAGGTGCGCCATGACGTCACTTCAGGTTCAAACCACTCTAGGGGTCGTCTACACGCAAAAATCTTCAATATGACGCCCCACATGGCATATTCGGACCCAGTATGACCTATCTCGTCCTAATACTCCCATGTGCTCTCCTTAACTGTCATCTTTTTACTACTGTCGGACTGCACATGCGCAGAATGACGTGAGCCGACAAAATCACCACCCCAGTTGGAGTCAACCTCAAGAAAGCTTTAAAATGAGACACCGCACGACCCATTATATCACGGATGGCTCACCTCCCACCCCAAACACCACCCTGCGCACTTGTCTGTGTACTACACTCCAACCTCGCATGCGCAGACTGACGCGACTTTCAATGAAAAAAACACACGCGAGTCTGACTCTACTGCACGAAAGCTTCAATATGACACCCCACACGCCCCATTGAGACCACGAATGGTCCCTATATCGCCCATTCACGTCCCTGACCACTCATAAAATGCCCTCCTTCGCTACTACTGTCCAACTGCGCATGCACAGGTTGACGGCACTTCCTATCCAAACGAAGTCATTCTTACTCTGCCCCACAAAAGCTTGAATAGGATGGTCCCTATATTCCCCAAACACCCCATTGCTCCTCTTTCGTTACTACTGCCCAACTGCGCGTACATAGCATGACGCGACTTCCACTAAAATCCACACCAGTCAGTCTACATGGCGAAAGCTCCCCACCCCACACGATCGATTCGAACCACGATGGTCCCTCGATCGCCCGAACACGTCTCTCCACACACCAAGATGCCCTCTTTTTCTGCTACTCCTACTAAAGTCGTCACCACTGACGTCACAGATGACGTGGACGTTTCTAAAGTCGTGGTCTACACCACGAGAGCTTCAATATGAGACCCTGTGCGCCATATTTGGAGGAGATATAACCCCTCAATCGCTCAAATATGCCCCTGCGCACCTCAAAATTCCCACGTTCGCTACTACTCCACGACTGAGCATGCCCAGCATGACGTCACTGCTCATGCAAACCACACCAAGCGTTCTCCATACGTAAAGAGCTTCAAAACGACACTCTCCACGACCCCGTAGGCTCATTATGGGACCAGCTCGACCCATTTGACGGCCTGCACAGTCCGGTTTTTTTTCTCTATATTTTTCATGAAAACCCTAATTTTACATCCAAACCAATCAGTCACTTGACTTAACCACGCATTCCCGGACTGCGCTGACGAGATGTGATGTCACGCCGCCCGCTCATGCCCTCTCCAATTTACCAAAACCCTCACAAAAATGCGACAGAATTTGCTCTTTATATACTACTGTTGTCAAATTCGCTTTTGCAAAACTGTGTTGTGAGATTCACTTTTGGTTTTGGGTAATCGAGTGTCAGTGGAGAGCACTGTAAGTTATCAAGGGAATCAGGCTGTAATTATATATTTAAACTGCTAAGACCTAGTTATATGATCTTTCTACCTGTTCCGGGAGACCTTGACTGCTTCGATGTTGGCATATTCGATGTGAATAATTCCTGGCGGTAGTTGCTTGTCGGTGTGGACACCATCATATAAACGAAGTACTTACAGGAACTTACACAGATGTAATGCTTGTGTTGACGTTGGTTGGTTGTCGGTGTGTCATTTGTTTACAATAATTTGATTATATATAACTATTGTATAAACATCGCCATGTTTCTGTTCATTATAATAATATCTCTCTTCGAATATTTTGGCATTAATTTTCCATTCAAGGATAAAATAAATTGTAATCATTCTATCAGTTTAATTCCTTAATTAATTAATAATGAAGAAGCACCCCGATTTTTTGTGGTTTACATGTTCAATCAGCATACTTTATCCCAGATCCGATCCAGAGTAGTAATCATCAATTCTGATCGAATGTGTTTGATTATACTGAAAATAATTCATAGTTTCGGGACCTTGAAATGTGCATTTAGGCACTCTGCTATGTCCGATAAAGAACAATGGTTCCCGATTGATCAAATATTCAACGTATTATCCACAACCAGAGCAATTCGGGAATTTTGGGTTGCCAGTATTTCATCAGAAATCACCAAGACACAAACGATCAGGAAAATGAGAAGAACTCGCACTAAAGGCTGCGCCTATATAATTTTCAATGTCCCTTCTAAGCTTCCGTAATATAACAGTGACTATATAGGCCTATATGGTTTGCGAAGCAGAAACAAAATGATATGAAAAAGGCAAAGTCAGAAGCGAACAAAAGAAGTATACCGGTACTTCGTTCGTTTGTCTGTTTAATATTCACCCTACTGAATCGACGAGTATGATTATAGGTGAATGCACCAGTCCATTTGTCATGCGACCATGAACTGTAGGTTGAATCACTTCACATTGAAGCCGCATAACCACCCTACTGAATCGACAAGTATGATTATAGGTGAATGCACCAGTCCATTTGTCATGCGACCATGAACTGTAGGTTGGATCACTTCACATAGAAGCCGCATAACAGCTGCAATGTTATAATGAGGCAACATATGATTATATCAGATATGTCGACAGTCCATGGTAGCTACCATTTGTCTTGGCAACAGTCCATTTGGCGAATCATTGGATCAGACGATGTGCTCTCATTCACAAGTGCATGTTGACCTACAATGGACTGTCGATCGGTCCGATGATGATACCATGGACTGTCGTAATATCAGACAGACAGAGAATAAACTATTAATGGTTCATATTTCTCTTAAACACACACAAGTGGAAGGAATCGAGAGATGAATGAGTCAGTGATACATGAGGCAGGTAGTAAGTTCCCACGTGTTCATTTTGTGGGAAAAAATTTTGTCCATTTTGTGGGGGCTATAGTATAGCACACTATAATTCGATGCTAATACCTACCATGGACTGTCTACCAACACCTAAAAACACCTCTCGCCGCAAAAATGTTTAAAATTTTTGTTAACTTGAAATGGTAATAACCCTACATTTGGTGACAATATAGTACGATATCTCTCCTCCAAAAAATGACTGGACACCAGTAACCATACGTGTCATCGATATGCTGAAAATCGTTCATTTTCGACTGTGGTCACTGTCGTCTGGTCAGACACACGCCCACGCTTGATAACGAAAGCACCGAAAAACCTACCATTGACTGTGATTTGACACGTGACCGGCGGTTTTCACCTATAATCATACTTGTCGATTCAGTAGGGTGATAACAGCTGCAATGTTATAATGAGGCAACATATGATTATATATCAGATATGTCGACAGTCCATGGTAGCTACCGTTTGTCTTGGCAACAGTCCATTTGGCGAATCATTGGATCAGACGATGTGCTCTCTGTGCATCATTCACAAGTGCATGTTGACCTACCATGGACTGTCGATCGGTCCGATGATGATACCATGGACTGTCGCAATATCAGACAGACAGATAATTAACTATTAATGGTTCATATTCCTCTTAAACACACACAAGTGCAAGGAATCGAGAGATGAATGAGTCAGTGATACATGAGGCAGGTAGTAAGTTCCCACGTGTTCATTTTGTGCTCATTTCCTCGCACTATAATTCGATGCTAATACCTACCATGGACTGTCTACCAACGCCTATAAACACCTCTCGCCGCAAAAATGTTCAAAATTTTTGTTAACTTGAAATAGAAATAACCCTACATTTGGTGACAATATAGTACGATATCTCTCCTTCAAAAAATGACTGGACACCAGTAACCATCCTGTCATCGATATGCTGAAAATCGTTCATTTTCGGCTGTGGTCACTGTCGTCTGGTCAAACACACGCCCACGCTTGATAAGGAAAGCACCGAAAAACCTACCATTGACTGTGATTTGACACGTGACCGGCGGTTTTCACCTATAATCATACTCGTCGATTCAGTAGCATGGTAGGTATCCAAACAGATCTCTACCAGTGCAAACGATCTCTACCCGTAATGAAATTATCTCTACCGGTGCGTGAAGCGAGAAATTGTTAGATTTTGGAGAGGAGCATGCCCGGTCAAGGCAAAATAATCAGCCAAGCACCGAGAAGGTCTGTAAACCACATAGCACAGCGTGCCCATATGAGTATCTAGATTTATAGCACGTGCAAGCTAAAGCCTGATGTATTTTCGTTATTTTTTAATTTGGGACACAGGATTGCCATGTCGATTAGGAGAATCGACTCCATCATCAAAGAATGGTCTATTTTAGGGCATATCTGACTGTACACCAGCTGTGTTTGTCCCTTTAATCCCTTTAATTATGGCTTATTGTTCAAGTAACTAAAATAATTAAGCCTCAAAGTCGTCCTGTTTGATTGGGAGAAGAATTTCAATCAAAATCACTATTTATTTTACAACGATCTCTACCATGGGGTTGTGATATGCATGTTTTTCTGTGTTGAAGTTGACAACGATCTCTATCAGCGCTTACAGTGTTGGGATAGGCTTACTCTGGGGGATTTATACGCTGAAACCAATGAGTCTAGAAGGGAAATCAAGCCCGGGACAAAATCATATTACCATGTTAGGGCGATCCCGCTAAAATGGAGGTAAAAGAGGTCGTTTGCTAAAAGTAACTTGTTATTTATCTAATTTAATAGGCCAAATATCGGTCACGCTACTGAAACAACATTGACTGGTTCTTAAAATGGCAAATTAATTAAAGGACAAGGAACAATAGATAGATTAATGCGCCTGAAGTTTTGGAGCAATGATGACGAAGGAATCAAAGTTATTGAGTAAAAACGACCCCTTTTCCCTCCATTTTATAGAGCGAGATCGCTCAAAAATGGTAATATGATTTTGTCTTTATTGATTTTCGTATATATTTATTGATAAGGGTCTCCCTAACATGATTACGTTGGGGGAAAAGAACAACGCTGATGCTTTCGACAAAAAGATACATTTACCGGCACACAAATAAAGGCGATTTGAAATTGAAAAAAAGAGATGGTACGATAAGGCGGCAGCTTGGCCTGTACGTGGTGCGGTTGAAATAGAAAAAATAAACTCACTCCATTTAGGTCATTTTTTTTCAGGAAATAGTACATGCTACGAATTCCAATTTCATGTCATAACTATACGTAATCATAAAGCGATCGATGTAGAACTTTCACAAATTGTGTAGCCTACATATATTTTCTATTGCCGTAACACACATTTCATCTTTCCGATGAGAGATGTTATCAGGGGAGTTAATGACCTCGCGAAAACTATGGAGACAGAAACTCTTGAAGCTTTTTACATAAAAAAGTGGATCGACGACCCACACAATTATTCGATGATAAAAAGATCGCATGACGGGAAACAGTGTTAAAAATATCAGCATAGCTCACATGACGGTTTCTGAGATTGGAGATTGTTTCGTAGTCTTAAAATGCAATTTTCAACACCATACATTTGGATTAAATGTAAATTCAGATAAAATTTATTCATTTATTATCGACTTTCCGTTGTGTTTATGATCCAATAAAAACAATGCACGCGGATATATCTGTAGGCCTATGCCTCGAATTCCTTGCCTTGCTGCGCAGAAAATGTATTTTCCATGATTTTGGCAAAAACACGTGTGACGTGACCCTGGGACGAGTATAGAGGGATATGAAACGCGGCTCCTCTCTTTGAACTAGGGTTTGTCTCGCTAATTGATATGTTAATGATTGATTAGTGATTGGTTAATTAGTACGCCTCGTCACTGATTGGCTTTTGTGCGCAAAAGACCGTCACGTGTGCTTCGCTGCGAGTCCCGCCCTGTTTCGCTGGTCAATGCTGGGCGAATACACGTGCTTGTCAACTAGGCTCCATTAACGTGAACGCCAGTCAACTCAATTTAGGCCAAGATTGGTGACAAAAAAAAATCCTTTATAGCTTAACGAGTGGCAAAAGGAATACATCATGCAAACGACAAGAAACAAAACTAATGCACGGAGAAAAAAAATATAAAAAAGCAAATAACCCAAAAGAGTAGTTCAATCACAAAAACGTACAAGAATTGTGAGATTTGTTCAGAATTCTAGATATTTGGCATTTTTACGATTTTCACGAGCAATTATTTACAAAAACGAGAATGGAAAATTAAAACATTGTGCGTACTGTCAATGACATGCTTGCATATTTTGTAAAAACTAGCACAGATATACTTCAAAGATTGAGATAAATGAGAAGTTTGTTCACAAAGAAGGACAAAATTGAGTTTTTCCTTGCCGCTCCATCCGCTCAGTTATCAGCAGCGCAGAGCGGTCGAAATTTGTCATGAAAATATGCATCTTTTCGATGAAAATCCCTCAAAAGTTTTTTCTCTCAAAATAGTACCTGTCTCGATCAAATAATCTGATGCCAATTGCTGCAGAAGAACGTCTATAAATCTGGTAAAATCTGGAATGAATTCGTGACGAAAACTAGGCGATGCAAAGGCTCACGCGCGTAGAGCGCGAGACCTGGTAGGCGAGACATACATTCAGCGTGAGCTCGCGGCGGCGCCTTTGATGTTGGGGTCCGTTTCATATCCGTTTAATATTCGTCCCAGCGTGACCTAAGATCTAAGATCTAAGATCTAGATCTAAGACCATTTAATTTATTTAAGTTGTTCTACTGATCAACACCTCCGCTACTCACACCACAAAATCTAGGGTTGGTCACTGGACAACGTTTCCATTCTCAGAAAGTGTTAAATTGAAATTGTTGTATTTAACACTATAAATGTCCGAGAATTGACAAAAAGCGTTGAAAAAAAAGTTTTATATCCGGCATTATATTGCAGTATGATGAGCAATACCACACTATACAAGTGTTAAATTCAGCCTAGTAAAGTGTAGTATAATGTTAGATATTTTTTCAACACTTTCTGAGAGTGTTACAAATATAACAGCTTATATGATGGTATAACTCCTCGGACATTAATAATGTTAAATAAAACGCTTTCATTTTAAGAGTGTTGAGATCATCTTCATTATATCAAGCCAATTTCTTCGTTCTCACTTCGAACCTTCGGACGAAGGTCACATTGTGTATCGGTACGTAATTTACCGAGCTCCCAATGACAAGACCGAACTGACTCGATCATCTTTCGTGCGTGCGTGTGCAACTTGGCATCAGACAAATTTATCCGCACAATACATCTCTGGTTCTACTAGGCCTGTTCATACGACTTGATTTGTAGATTTTTGTCCAACACTTTCCATGCACCGAACCTGTAGAGATAGTTGTCAGGAATTGGTAGAGATCTTTGTAATTCTAATTTCCAAAAAGTACATTGAGCACACATATTTTCACATAAACTTGCTTATTTTTACCCGTATATGTGAAATTTGACTGGAATTTGACAATATTTCGTTATAAAGTAGCCCCTTTCTATCAGGATTTCAATTCAAGACATTAAAGACCGGAAAATTTCATCACATTCTCAATACTGACTCGTCGATGGGGCGATCGGTGTCCCTGATTATGAAATAATCAGAGGAGGCACGTTTGAAACAAGAGCGAAATATATTTCCTCGTACCTTTAGGCGTACGCTGCACTATATCATTCCGAGTATTACTCAGGTCTTCCTGGCAAAATAAGCTGAAATTGGTACATACCACTATTCGTAAACCCGTAATATTAGCTGGTGGAGATCGTTGTGCAGATGGTAGAGATCGTTTGCACTGGTAGAGATCTGTTTGGATACCTACCGTGAGTAGGGTGATATTAGTTCTCTTTCCTTCTCGTTTCATTTTCGTCAAGGGAGAGAACTCCTGGCAATGAATTGGAACTCTCTGGGAGGGAGATCAGAAATGATTTGATTCAGAACAACAATGAAATCAGTGAAGAAATTTTGTTTGGTTTCTCTGCTCGATTTGTTTTGCAAATCAGGTTATGAAGCCCCGTACATTAATGAAATCATCTAGGCAAGAAGACTGATGATCAACGCCCTTTAGCAAATGGTACTAAATACTTTGGATGCAATTTCCATGTGAATGTGTCGAAATATGGGGGTCCCTCTCAGTGTCACATGGAGTTAGTTGTATGGGTATTATTTCATGGATCACAGCCTTTTACTCATCCTGCCTTTGACTTTGATCATTCTAAACTATACAAGAAACTTTCGTGATTACTTCCATTGTTCACTCATTGTCAAGGAATCAATACTCTCTCAACACGAAATCAGTTTACTACGGACCAGGATCAGCCCAGGCAGAACAGTGACATTTCAAACATACGGCTTTAGAATTAGACTGATTTAGTCACAAATGGGCCTGAAATATCTGATTTTCAATATTTTACTGCCTGTAATATTTTCACTGTCATGCCACACCATTTTTTTTTTCTTTCTTTCTTTGATGGTCTACCTTTAGTCAATTAGACTCTGGCGCTCCTGAATGGCTGAGATGCCGAGTGGCACATAACTAGCAGTATGACATCCACAATCTCAGCTTTGCCCGGAGCAGCAAATCACTTGATTAGCTGACCGATCATGTGATGTCATCAATTAATTATTTCATTCGGTAAAGCTGTTTACCAGGAATATCCGATGTTTGAAGAGAAGGTGCGAAATGGCCTTGAAATGAGGGTGAATGTGGAGAGTTCTGGGCCATCTTCAATAAGGGGTCAAATACTTCTATTAGAAGTGATGCATGGGTTGTTCATATCTTATTTCATTTGGTCTGATTGTAAAGTTTCCCCATAGAATTATCGCGCTCAAATAAAGAACTAAATAGGAAGATTCTAAATGGCATTAACTGTTAATGAATTCACGAAGAAACATCCTTTGTTACAGTCACATGTAGATGAGCTCTGATTCAATTACCTCCCTTGCTGATTTGCAAAGCATATCTAGCTTTGACGAATCCAAAGCTGCATGACTGAGCCAGATTGTAATTTCAAGCATCTTGTCATTCATTTAGGGATGATTACGGAAATCAGAGATATATAAACTACTAATCCTTTTATTCAAACTTGGGTGGGGTGGGGGATGCTCACAGGCCCTCAAAAGAAGAGGTTTTTTGGGGGGGGGGGGAGGTGGGCGGTGAAGTGTCGAAATATGGGGTCTCTATATATAACCCCATGCTTTATATAAAACTACACCAAGGTGTGAAATGCACTTTGGGTGAATCGAGAAATAAACAGTTTTATCGCCAAACAAAATACATCAGCATATTCTACAAGTATCACTTTATATATTCTAGTCGTCAAATTAGTAAATTTGTGCAATTTTTTACCTTTGCCGGGCGATTCAAAATCCATCGTAACTGTCCATCCATCCCGGAACAGCTAGATGATGGGCCGCTTCTTTCTCAATTCTGATTGGTCAGCTGATCAGTTTGTGACCTCTCTTGCCGGAGGCGTGTCGCGACTGACCAATCAGAATTGAGAAAGAAGCGGCCCATCATATCGCTGTTCCGGGATGGATGGACAGCTACATTGGATTTTGAATCGCCCGGCAAAGGTAAAAAATCGCATAAATTTACTAATTTGACGACGGGAATATATAAAGTGATACTTGTAGAATATGCTGACGTATTTTGTTTGGCGGTGAACCGTTTATTTCTCGATTCACCCAAAGTGCATTTCACACCTTGGTGTAGTTTTATATAAAGCATGGGGTTATATGTAGAGACCCCATATTTCGATACCACCGCCCACACTCCCAAAAACTCTTGTTGTGAGGGCCTGTAAGGATGCTTTAGTAGATGGAGGAAACCATCTGAGTTCTGATGAAGTGACTAGTTGTTTAACTTGGGGGGGGAGGGGGCAATTATGCTCAAAGTATGGCATGGCAACCTTGTCAAACAATATCTCCCGAGTTCATGATCATATTTAATACAATAATTTGCTCATGTTTTATGAGGATTTCCGTCGTTCTAGCATTCTTCTTCAAAACAAAAATAACTCAATGTAAGGTGCAACTGACATTTGTTCAAAATATTAGTACTGTAATTATTTGTTCATTGCAGGATACAAATGGCATGAATGGGTATGCTTCCCTAATATCGTGTTTCCGAGAGTCGAGATAGACACCTGAACTATGGAAGTGACTTTGGAGGAAGTACAGTGCAAATTTGCCTTCATTGTCAGAGGGCTGCGTAAACAGCCGGTGGTACTCTCCCAGTTTGCAGTCTGGTTGGACCTCAGGTTGGCCGAATACAAAGCCAATGGATCATTGTCTCTAGGTAATTGCAATTTTAGATTCTCAGATGTCTCTAAAAAATATTCAGAAAAATTAGTCTTTTTTATTGCTTATTACTAAGAATTGCAGATATTCTGCTCTGAAACATGAGAAAACTAATGTTGTTGAGCGTAACAATTAGGCACAAATGATTTTGACCTCTTGTTACATGTATGTCATCTTGAGGTCTTGGCAACACTGATTATGTGAAAATTATATGAAATCCTCAATTCAGACAAATATGGTAAATTTCACTCTTCGTGGCATTTCCAGAATATAAAAATACAAAAAATAGTTGCATCACCCCACCAACATCATAACCAATCAAACATTTCTGGGTGAATTTGACCAGAAAATAAGAGATTTTTTGTTATTGAAATATTGATAGCTTACTTTTGGTTTTTGTGATACAGACTGTTCAGGTGACAAACCAAATCCTTTTTGGTTAAACGGACTGAAGATATCTCCCGAACACGGTGTTCTTCATCCCCCAGTGTCTGCATACAGAACGAGGAGGAAATCCCCTCGAAGGTCTCCGCAAAGTGACTCGGACAGTGTAACAAAACCTGTTGAATCGTATGATGTTCGAACAGAAATAGTCAGCGCTATAAATCCAAATAATCCTCATTCTGAAATACAACCCACTGACCTCGAAAACTGCTTCCCTGATGTTGTTATAAAACAAGAGGCAGAAGACCAACTTCCTGAAATTGAAATATTCCCCACTGGACTCCATGAACATGATGAACTTGGACTTGCAAGTTCAGGTGATATCTCAGGCAATTTCACTGAAACTGAAAGTAGTGAACTGGGAAGTACAAACGGTGCTAATTTGTTTCAAGATGAGAATGGGGATACTGAAAATGATGGTTTTATTTCCCAGACTCCTGTCAAGATGAGAACAACTGGGGATTCCCCTTTTGATAACTTGATCCAAAATGGGATGTTTTTTATTGATGTGCAAGATGTCAAGCAGGAACCTGAGCCCGTGTTGTCAGATGAAGTGCAAAGAGATTTTGACCTTGCCATGTGTGTGGACATGGAAGATGAAGAGAGTGGGGCTGAGAATTATTCACAGTCCTCATTATTTCGCAAAGAATCTAATACCGGTACCCGAACACCAAGGAATCGGTTAAGCTCATCCAGGACCAGTGGGGCAGGAGTGGTTATTGGTGAAAATTTCACTTGCATTACCTGCAAAAGGGTATTCTGCTCTGAAACGAATAAACAAAAGCATCGATGCCCCATCTGTAAGCAATGTGGAAAGGTATTTTCCAGCCATCAGAGATTGCGCTTTCACCATGATCGCAAACCAAGGTGTTATGCTGAAAAGGAGTCCATCCCATGCCAAGATTGTGGACATGGTTTCAGGACACCCACTGGCCTGCGCAAGCACAAATGCTCTTATTGCCAAACCTGTGACTATGTGTACTCAACTTGGCACAGATTTAGCAACCATAGGTGTAGACATAGGTTGAAGCCACATCCAACTCTGTCATCGGAGTCAATATCTGAAGTTACTAGAAGAACGCTGAGGTCGTCTGCATGCACTCTGGTTGAAACACCAATCATGCCTGGGTATTTTGAAGACGAACAGACGAGCAGTCCATCTCCACCATCACAAAATACACCACCTGCTTCTACTTCATGTCAAAATCTTGAAGATGATCAAGATATGTTTTAATTTCATAATACAATGAAAAGTAAGCAGACAAGGTACAATGTTCAGCTTTTGTTTCTTGAATTCCCAACATATTCATTGTGGTTATACATGTCATATCCATCAACTGTGAAATGTTGAGCATAATAAGACTTCAATGGCAAAGCAACTTCTGTGGTCACACCTCAAGTTTCACTCATCCACCTTGAGCACCATGGATGGGCCACTGTGGTCTAGTCTCTCAGTTTTAAGGAGAGGGATCACTCTCGCATCACTCACACAAAACAAAATGATCTACATGTACAGATCCCACAGATTCAACAAACACGACAGGTTGGGTGTTCAAGATGAAGCAACAATTCGTCGGTACATAAGCAGTGTACTGACATACAAAACCCCTCCCCAGAGAGTAGTTTTTAGCTCAGTCACTCTTGTTTTTGATTGTTTTGATCATGGAATTTAGAAGAGCTCTTCTAGTCCTACAGCTGTAAATCGTGAACTGTTTATTTATCGTTAATTTATTTATTAAGTATCATTATTTCCTCTGCTAAGTACAACGTTGAGATCGAGAGTATGGATGTTTTAGCAGGTGTTTATCCTGAAAGTCCACCAGCACTCCCAGATATCCAGAATTAGAACTCATTAATTTATTCAATAGGATACTTTTTCATCCCTAGAGGATTTCGAGGAAAGTGTAAAGCACAAATAGTAATTTGCATATATGTTCATCATGTAGTCACTGTGAGCATCCTTGTAAGTATTTTAGTGAGACAGTGTTGTATTTACTTCTGCATTTATGACATGTGTTGCATATAGTACATTTTACAGACAAGTCCCTGGATTTTTCACTCGTTACTATTGTCCTTGTTATCAGCACTAACCAGACAGGGGATCAATTTAAAGAAATTATAAGATTATCTCCTCTGCAAGGGATTAATATCAAAATCTTCACTGTTCACAAACTGATGATATTTTCATTTTTGACCAGTGTTGAAGTCGCAGAGTGTAACCCCGAGCTGTTAATTCTTTTAATACTTCCCATCACTTTGTTTAAGTCTTCAAGTACATGGTACATTCATAAAAATTAAATAAACGTGAGATTTTAACCTAGATACATGACCTATTAACCCTATTGACGAGGGCCCTTCAGGAGGTAAAAGCATTTTTGGAAAGGTATTGCGCCACTATTTCTAAGAACTCTGGCGTTGAATGTATGTGGATATTGAAAATCTCAAAATGTCTTACGGAAGAACTTGATGCTAAAGGTCACATACCGTACAGACATGTATCCACATGGGATTTCTCGACTCTCTATACTACAATCCCTCATCAGGACCTTATTGACCGTATAAGTTCATTAATAATATCTGTGTTCAAGAAAACTGATCGTAGATATATTAATGTCGGAAGCCATAAAGCATTCTTTAGCTCGACTGCATACAACAGATATCATTCATGTGATGTTTCTTTGTTTATAGAGTTGCTTGAATTTCTCATTAAAAATATCTATGTGAAATTTGGCAACACAATATATCAGCAGCATATAGGTATTCCAATGGGTACTAATTGTGCACCCCTGTTGGCTGACCTGTATCTGTTCTCTTATGAATATGACTATATGCAGGCGCTTTCAAAAACCGATCCATTCAAAGCCCGTTCCTTCTCATTCACCAAACGCTATATAGACGATCTTCTCGCTGTGGATAATCGCTATATGAATGACGCAGTGAAGGATATATATCCACCTTCACTAGATTTGAAGGAAACTACAGATAGCCCTACAGGCACATCATATTTAGATCTCTATCTCTATAAAAATGAAGCGGGCATTCTCTCTCGTCGACTTTATGACAAAAGAGATGATTACAATTTCGACATCGTAAACTATCCCTTTCTGGACAGTAATATTCCAGTGGGACCTGCATATGGCGTATACATATCTCGCTTAGTAGCATTTGCTAGATCTTGTGTTAAATGTGACGATTTTCATCAACGTCACAAAACATTGTTGCAGAAACTTATAAAACAGGGCTATTCCACCAAGCACCTCTACTCAAAGTTTCTCAAATTTGGTGATAAATATTGCATGCTGATAGCAAAATACGAACGTAGCGTGCAAGATCTATGGCGCTACGTTTCGTAACTTGTGTCAAATTCTGCTTAACCCGGGGCTAGGGGCCGTATGAACCCATGTACTCACTCACTCCTCATGGTACTCATATGAACAGTCACAATCAAAGCGTGACTGAGATACATCATTCTTTATTTGACGACTTTACAATGAATATTATGGATTAAGAATACTGATCAGCGATACGGATTTGATATTTTTGGAACATCATGATGTCTTGCCGGCATCATTGAAAGCTGTTGACCGCTTCTCTCTTGCATGAAACAAGCCTATGTTTATTATACTATGATTGTCTTTTTGAATTTGGTGCTAATACTGTTATATGGAATATGGAATAGGTCTTTGGATTTATGGACGCGGATATTCTCTAGTGGACGACGGCTGAATTATGAATGACGGACTAGACGCTTGTAATGTACATATATTAAGTATCAGCTTATATCCTATATCCTTGTGTCGCCAATTTTTCCTCACTAATGCATACTTTTCCTGGAAAGCCAAGACATTGAGGCTGGTTAAGGATGTCTGCTTGTGGTAAATCAAAGCAATTAACTTGGAATAATATGTGTTGTTGCATTCATAATTGTATAATATGAGGAAAAACAAAGAAAAAAATATAGGTCGATGTGCATTTTTTAGCTGTAGACACTGTTAAATGGACGGACCCATGCTCCATTTGATAATCAAGAAAACATAGCGAATAGCCCTGGTTTCGAAGCCAATTCATGAAACAAATGATATTTAACTTTTTCTTATATTCTAACTGTTTTAAAAGAATCACAATGTTTATCAAAATTTATCAAATTGGATGGTTGTTGCTGCATAAAATTCTCAGCTAGAAGACTTTTAAAGGAAATACCCATCTCTTAACTTAGGAAAGGGAGATAACCAATAGGAAAAACTGAAAAATGGCTGCCAAAGCCAAAAATCACCAGCAGACATCCTTAAGGAAGTATCACACTCATTTTTTGAAGAATTGCACTTGTTTTTGTTCACTTCGCAAATTTCCCTGCTGTAAGTGAAGCCAAACGGAACAATAACGACATAATAACTGTTACACATCTTCACCTGCTTGAGAGCGGGCATTTCATATCCGGTGAAACCCCTTCCCTTGTTATGCCGCATATAATTGTCATTATTCTTCCCACTAGGGGGCTACTATCAAAATCATACTGGCTTAGTATGTCGTCGGCTGGCCTTGTACACAAAAGAACTAAACTATCAAGCAGATAGCTGTTTGAACTGGTTGGTGAATGCTACAAATAGTGTTTGCCCTTGGGTGATGAAGTATCACTGAGCACTGCGTTACTGTTAACCGCCTACAAGCATAAAAATGTTTTGTTCTGCCCGAATTGATCTGGCAAACAGCTTCAAATATATCTTCATCCAGGTAAAGCTGGATTGGCGCCATTTCTGCCTGCATCTGTCCCCAGGTCCCACTTTATCCTTCTTTGTCAGCTGAACAATGACTCTGATACATTACTCGAAAATACAAGGTCCAAGATATTTTCTGTACACAAGAAACGTGCAGCTCCTTCACCATTTATGGTGAAGGTAGACCACACACACCCAGAAAAGGAAAGTCAATTTGGAAAAGATCGGACGTTCATAACTACTATGTTTGTTGAGAAGCCAAAATCACAGGAAGTCCTTCCAATGCTCTTCAATATCTCCTCGTCTAATAACATTAATGCATATCAACAATACATCCCACTGCAGATCAACACCATTACACTTTGGAAGGTACTAGGACCAATACATAGCCCAAATGACCGACGTGTATAGTAATATAGCCCATAATTTGTTGTAAATGCGTCATTGTCTCTATCTTCTTTAAGCTCAATTTGACAGCATTCACTCCGGTGCAAAGTGGACATGAGAAATGTCCAGTTCTGTACATTTGGCGCTTATCCATGATATTCTGGGAAGGCGAGCTGGAACCTCAGTGTGACCTGAATAGCATGAATCTATTGGCTCATCTCTGATAGTGAAAAATGGATGTCAGACAAAAGGTCTGTTGACGGAGGTTCCCAAATATGTCAAGTTTATCATTTGAATTTTACAGATTTATCCCTGAAGGATGCCTTTCATAGTTACACTGATTTTGCATTTTAACAGAAGCGATCTGACGAGGTAAAGTTGAAAATATGTCGTTTACAACAATTTTCTCTTCTTGCAGTCGATAATAATTTCATTCTATTGCAAACACAATAGGTTTCTGCTTTCCACAGATATTTATACTTAATTAAATTTCAATCACAACAAAGGTTAAAATGGAAGAAAAAAACCCGGCACTTATCATGGAGGTGCCCCATTCCATCATAATGGGGCAACCCATCATAATGGGGCAACCCATCATAATGGGGCAAACACCATTAGAGCTTAGTGTTTTTTGTTACTGAAATGCGGTGCTGTGGATTCTGTCCGCTTAATTTGGATTGCTACACTACAGAACACTTCTGATAATCTTGCACTTGTATTCTCCGTTCAAGGCTACAAGGCTTGGTGAAGTCCCGATGTGAGAAGAATGCTGACGGCAGTGTCGATTAACATGATGGCAGGAGGGGAGATACCCCTGTTTGGATGTTGTAGGCTCCCAAGACGTGTTCCTTTTGTCAAGGTCACTGAAACACTAGATTATGATATCGTTCTTGTGCAATGACCCGATAAATACACATTGTTTTGGTGATGCACCTTTTCCAATCGCTATGATCTCACCTGCTGCAAGCATTTTAATCTCTTTCTGGTCATCAGTGTGATGTCCTAAACTTGTTCTCGTCCGACATTGGCCGACAAATCTAAAGTTTTCCCAACTAACAGATTCCCTGAAAAATACTGTCACATGATCAGCTATTAAAAAAAATGCTCATAACTGAAATAATCTGATTTCGTCAATGATCGGCACAGACAAATACCGTACCGTCTTCATGGTTTGTACCATGTTTGTCTGGCACAGGAGGTAGATTAAAGTACCAAACAAATTAGGCTCTCTGACGATCCATTGTGATCACCAGTGTCTGTAGAGCCTAATTTTCAAAATTCGAAATTCAAATTGTTTTGTAGTTTTGGTGAGGTTGTTGTTAGGGTTAAAGTTTTGCTAGGGTATGTTTGTTTGGATCATCGTCGCCGTGTCACCAATAAGGTTAGGTGCGACGTTAAACGTCAACCAACCAACCGTACCGCCTTTATCTCAAAGTCGCAGTTTCGCATTGATGCCTGCGATTGCTGTCATTTATTCTGTGTCATCAACTGCACTAAATTTGTTCTTATCCCTAATGCAGAACATCTTTTTCAGCATTTCATTCATCTGCGGTCCTGTACAGTACAAGCTTATAGGGCAGCATGTACCATACCATGTTTGTCTGGCACAGGAGGTAGATTAAAGTAACAAACAAATTAGGCTCTCTGACGATCCATTGTGATCAGTGTCTGTAGAGCCTAATTTTTTAAATTCGAAATTCAAATTTTGTTGTAGTTTTGGTTAGGTTTAGGGTTTTGTTAGGGTATGTTTGTTTGGGTCATCGTCGTCGTGTGACTAATAAGGTTAGATGCGACGTTAAACTTCAACCAACCGTACCGTCTTTATCTCAAAGTCGCAGTTTCGCATTAATGCCTGTGGTTGCTGTCATATTTCTTTAATAGTCATCAACTGCTCTATATGTGTACTTATCCATAATGCAGAATATCTTTTTCAGTATTTCATTCATCCGCGGTCCTGTACACTACAGCTTCTGTCGACACACCGCTTGCCGGGACTGGAACAATAACGATTGGACATGGTCCACTCATCCTAGTGATCTTTACCACCTTATCTGGCATATGAGAGATTCGTTGTATTATCATACTGATTGCTTCCCGGTCATGTGTGATGAGGGACAATCGCACATAAAATAACTCCATCCCAACAGAGATAACATATACTTCAAGGTAAAATCCGTCATCATTGGACTTGGGTAGTCTGATCAACTAGTATCTTCTAATTTCTTCAAACGCTGGTTCGCGTGATCTACTGTAACATGGGAATGGGTTGTTCCCCGATATAATGTAATTTCTCCATATCTGACCAAGACAACCACTGAAAATTTGTACCAGATCCTTTTAAAAAAGAAGGCCAAGAAAGAGTTTGTACTTCAACTTGCAAAAGAGAAGGATCTCGCAACTACAGAGTAAACTTCTTAAGGGCATACCTTAAATCCAGGAAAATGGTATACATTTATCCAGACTATCCCTTTGAACAGATCTATGTGTGGAGCTTTTTATGGATTAGACCTAATCAATTCAATTATGTAGAATTTACAATTAAGCAATATGCGAATAGGTGGATTTCACTATTGCCAATATGGTGCCTGCGAAATCGTCAGTCTAGCATTGCAACAACACTCGCCTAAGCGCATGTTTTGTCATTTCCTATGCTTAGATACACCGACAGTTTAGGAGGTTACAAACTTCGACGATGAGAGAATGGGACTATCCAGAATTACCTAAATTGACGGGCACGGCAATTAGGCCATTTGACCTCGTAATGGGCGTTCGGCATCAAAAGGGTGCAGGGAACAGTGATGTCATTTGACCTCGTGAACTTTTGATCTCGTAAACTCTTGACTTCGTGAACTTGTGACCTTCTAAACTTTTTACCTCGTGGAATTTTGACTTCAAATTATTTTGACCACGTGAACTTTTAACACCATTTGAAAAGGGAATTAATATACATGAGTAGTGTAACAAACGTCACAGGACCTACGAAGTAGGGCGAGGAAGATGACTTGGGGTGGGGGGGGTCCAAGAGTAATGTTATAGGTCACCTAAGTAGGTCAAATTTTCATCAAAAGTAGGTCAGCTCAGAACCTGTCGGTAACAGTCCCCTAATGCACCTTCATGCCAAAAGTTTTAATGTCAACGGTTCTTCTTATTTTGCGGACGAAAGGATTCGGATGGACTCGCTCACTCATTACCAGACAATTTGCAAATGAGAGCCTACGTCGTAGGAACATTGGTGTTTTGGACTATTCCCAATTACCCATCCTCATTCAGTTTAAATCAGGTCAGGATATTTAGCCCACAGACTACCACTTTTGTCTCGCTCCAATGAGCTGTGAATGAATGAACGCTTGAATGGTATAGAACACCTCTCTCATTTATTCCCTTTCTACGTTTGTCGGGAAGATGACCACGTAAACTTGAACGTCGTAAACTTTGAACCTCGTTAAAAGTGAAGTGCGAAGCTTTCCAATGTTCTGTTAAAATGTCACAAATCAAGGCCTTTGTAGTTCTATTTGTTTATGTGTGGTAATAGTTCTGTGGATTATTTAGAAACTTATACCACCAGGAAACGGGAGTCACAACTTTCGAAAACGGCATCGATTGCCTTCCAATATTTATGAAACGTAAGGACGTTACAGACTAGTGGTCCTCACGCATTCATTCGACGTAGCATGACGTCGTGTAAAATGATGCATTAACCATGTTAATTTAAACTTGAATGAAGGAGGCCTCTAAAACGTCATAACGTTCTACAAGCAAAGAGACAAGTGATGTAATTTTCAGTATGGTTTGGCAGGATAACTGTAATATTGTTATTAGTAAAATTTAGCAAAATATATTCGCTCCAAAATTGTTTAACAGTTATATCACATAACACAAGATGTATGTAACCAACATACTAGAAAAAATTGAAAGCTTTACAGTTCACCTTTAACCTTTAAAATCGTGTGATAGGGGTATCATTATACACGTGTTTTGTATGGTGTTCTATTTGTGCCAATTTGATCTCGCGCGTCGACCTGCAAAAGTCGACGCACGACGCGAAAAGTCGACGTCGTGTTTTGAAACGCGACGTCGCCCTTTCCGTCGCGCGTCGACTTTTACAATGTTAGGAGATAGGGCAAAAGTCGATGTCGACTTTTGAAACACGACGTCGAGTTTTGGCCTATCTCTTTAGCATTATAAAACCCGACGCACGACGCGCGACGTCGCCTTTTAAAACGCGACGTCGATTTTTTCCGTCGCACGTAGAGTTTTGATTCTTCAAAAAGGCGACGCGCGACGCGAAAAGTCGACGTCGCGTTTTGAAAGGCGACGTCGCCCTCTCCGTCGCGCGTCGACTTTTACAATGCTAAGAGATAGGCCAAAAGGCGACGTCGACTTTTGAAACGCGACGTCGAGTTTTGGCCTATCTCTTTAACATTGTAAAAGTCGACGCGCGACGCGCGACGGAAAGGGCGACGTCGCGTTTCAAAACACGACGTCGACTTTTCGCGTCGCGCGTCGTGCGTCGACTTTTGCAAGTCGACGCGCGAGATCAAATTGGAACAAATAGAACACCATAGTTTTGGGATTGTTTTTTTTTCTTTGTCACTCTTGTTTTATACAACTGGGTTAGGGTTACACCTTATATTAAAGGACACTGTCCTAATGTTAAATACCTTGGTTAGAGGGAGAAGACAATAATGTGAATGGAGCGGGAAATTAAACCAATCAAAAGAGAGCCCCGTATGTGGTCGCGTGGTTATCATTTGTAAACAACTGTCTACCAGGTTAAGAATATAGAAAAAGAATCGGTGCAGTCTTTTAAATCCAGTTGTCATATCAATGCTAACGTATATTATATAATTGCGTGTTTACATGGATGCCACTTCGAGGACGAGTTTTATGGCAGGTAATTTATTACGCAACTTGCTAAAGCTATCTTATTCGAATATCTTGAGTCAATTAAACATACCAGTGATGTAACAAAGATGTCATCAAAACCGCAAGTTTATTCAAAGACATAATATTTCTCCATAACCTGGCAAACATGGGGAAAATGGAAGCAACTTTAATGCTGGTGTATTATGAGCAGCATAAAAATAGCATAGGGGGTAAAAAGAACAAACTCGAGGTACCGTGTAGTGTAATGGATATTTTATTAGGCTATTAAGTGTATGACATTTGAACATTACATACATTTACATACTCTTTCATCCATTTATCATTCGTATAAAATCGACTTTGTCAATAAACATATACAATGTAACACTTCTTATATTCAAAATACGTGAATGTAGATATGTTGATTTGTGGAAATATGGATATGTGGATATGTATACACAACTATATTTTCAATTTAGATTTTCCTAATCATCACCATATCAAAGATATTCTCCAGTTGTCAACTTAAGTCTCGAATAAGTCCTTTCTCTCTCCAATACCTTGACCAACAACTTCCGCAGTCAATATTGTTTTGGTTTTGGAGCTGACTGGTTGTGACTGGTGACCTTGATGTGGTGAGTGATAAGGACCTTAAATTACTCCTGATGAAAGGACCTAAATATAGAGAGCCGAGAACAATAAATCTCAAGGCTGACCAGAAGATAGTCCTGTCTGCATTGAAACAGTACGTTATTGATTGGTCGAAGCGAGAAAAAGTTGAACCTACAGTACTCGCTGATTGGCTGGACCTCACCAAAAGCAAGGTCGTTGAAACAATCCGCCATATTGACAGAAGCACTCTTCCCCAAGCAAAACAAGTACTGAGAAACCTCAATTCGCAAGAAGTTCTTGCAAATCTCCAGAGTAAATTCGTCATTGTCCAAATAATATAATATTCATATGTAAATATTACTATTACCAGGTGCTGGTTAAAGAATTGAGTGTAGACCTATCATCATCAAATACGTCTACTTTCTCCCAAACTTCATTTACTCTGGAAGATTTATTTAACAATCACAAAACGTTTCTCAGGGAAAGAGGTATTTGTCTTCCAACCAATCATAACGACATACCAAAAGTATACTGGACTCACAAAATGCATAAATCACCATACAAAGCTAGATTCATAGCTGGTTCTAGAAGCTGCACCACCAAGCTTCTTTCAACCCTATTGACGAGGGCCCTTCAGGAGGTAAAAGCATTTTGGGAAAGGTATTGCGCCACTATTTCTAAAAACTCTGGCGTTGAATGTATGTGGAAATTAAAAAACTCAAAATGTCTTCCGGAGAAACTTGATGCTAAAGGTCACATACCGTACAGACATGTATGCACATGGGATTTCTCGACTCTCTATACTACACTCCCTCATCAGGACCTTATTGACCGTCTAAGTTCATTAATAGTATCTGTGTTCAAGAAAACAAATCGTAGATATATTAATGTCGGAAGCCATAAAGCATTCTTTAGCTCTACTACATACAAGAGATGTCATTCATGGGATGTTTCTTTGTTTATAGATTACAAGCGTCTAGTCCGTCATTCATAATCCAGCCGTCGTCCATTAGAGAATATCCGCGTCCATAATCCAAAGACCTATTCCATTTTCCACATAACAGTATTAGCACCAAATTCAAAAAGACAATCATAGTATACATAAACATAGGCTTGTTTCCTGCAAGAGAAGAGCGGTCAACAGTTTTCAATGTTGCTTGAATTTCTCATTAAAAATATATATGTGAAATTTGGCAACACAATATATCAACAGCATATAGGTATTCCAATGGGTACTAATTGCGCACCCCCGTTGGCTGACCTGTATCTGTTCTCTTATGAATATGACTATATGCAGGCGCTTTGAAAAACCGATCCATTCAAAGCCCGTTCCTTCTCATTCACCAAACGCTATATAGACGATCTTCTCGCTGTGGATAATCGCTATATAAATGACGCAGTGAAGGATATATATCTACCTTCACTGGATTTGAAGGAAACTACAGATAGCCCTACAGGCACATCATATTTAGATCTATATCTCTAGAAAAATGAAGCGGGCATTCTCTCTCGTCGACTTTATGACAAAAGAGATGATTACAATTTCGACATCGTAAACTATCCCTTTCTGGACAGTAATATTCCAGTGGGAGCTGCATATGGCGTATACATATCTCGTCTAGTAGCATTTGCTAGATCCTGTGTTAATTGTGACGATTTCAATCAACGTCACAAAACATTGTTGCAGAAACTTATAAAACAGGGCTATTCCTCCAAGCGCCTCCACTCAAAGTTTCTCAAATTTGGCGATACATATCGCATGCTGATAGCAAAATACGAACGTAGCGTGCAAGATCTATGGCGTTACGTTTCGTAACTTGTTTCTAATTCCGCTTAACCCGGGACTAGGGGCCGTATGAACCCATGTACTTCAAGATCCTCATGGTGCTCATATGAACAATCACAATCAAAGCGTGACTGAGATACATCATTCTCTAGATAACGACTTTAGAACGATTATTATGGATTAAGAATACTGATCAGCGATACGGATTTGATATTTTTGGAACATCATGATGTCTTGTCGGCATCATTGAAAACTGTTGACCGCTTCTCTCTTGCAGGAACTAGCCTATGTTTGTGTATACTATGATTGTCTTTTTTGAATTTGGTGCTAATACTGTTATATGGATATGGAATAGGTCTTTGGATTATGGACGCGGATATTCTTTAATGGACGACGGCTGAATTATGAATGACGGACTAGACGCTTGTATTTTCAAAATTTCGCTATGGATATAATCATCAATCAAATCATGAAATGAAATGTTTTTCTTGAAAAACTGTTGACGTAGTTTTTTTTTCATATCTGAGATATAGTCCTACTCTGCCATTTCGCCCTATTCGCCCTATTCATCGTCATAGTCTTCACTAAGATGTTGTTTTAAATATCATCGCTCCTCCTTCATAGGACCACCGAAAATCGTTTTTCATGTTATACTTGATCTGTTCCCGGTATTAGTATCTTGAACTATCTCTCTTTGTCCATAATCACTCCCATCAATCGAAAAGTATTTTCGTTTACGTCTTCCCACTCCCTTCATATTCGTGCTCTGACCCTGACCCTGCTGAGGCTCTTTACCATAGCAGTGAATGACTCTCTGTGGACGCGACTCTACATAATTGTCAAATCCTCGTAATAACTTGTCTACCCATAAAGTCTTCCCACTACCCGTGGGTCCCACAGTTTTCATCGTAAATGAACGGTTCAATAGTTTCTCAGCATCCTGTATATATATATGTTTCATCACTTTTAATTCAGGCACCATTGCTATCTGCATGGGAGTACTATTTTCTAATACAGACGATACTTATTTCTGTCTCTTTTTCTGTCGTACACCTAACCTTCCGTGTGTATGATCACTGTGCTGATTTCAAATGTTTTTTGCAAATTGAAAAGACTGGTTAGTCCCCGATGCCCGCCCTCTGCACATGTCATTCGACAAATATATGTAACTTAATTGTTTTGGTGGGAAATTTAAGCCTTACGACGTCGGGCATAGTTTTTTCTGAGTATTCTTGTATTTAACAGGTTTACCACATGTTGAGGCGTTTACTCCATCAGACGTCCACGATGCTTATCCGTTGTTTGAGCTGATCTGTCATTACAGCTCCCGAGCTAGCGTATCTAATTACGCTCAAGCCGGTGTTAGGGGCCGTGTGGATACTTCGTAATCTCCACACGAACAGCTCCAATAAAAGCACGACTGGGATAATAAGGCTACGTCCGAGAACCGTATTCTCGGGTCTGAATGTGAGGTGGCGAGGGAAGCTTTCCTGTGGTGTCTTGTTGCTTTTCAGTCGCCTGACGTCATCTCTTGCATATCGCTCCAATTTTGGACCATGTGTAACATTTGTAAACCATGGCAAGTATCTCTGTCGAGGTCTATAGTGTGAATGAAGGCTAATGACACTTCTTCCTCTTAGTATAAGGTATCCAAGATTAGAGATTTACCGAGCTTCAGACTTTACCGAGCTCCGGGATTTGCTGAGCTCCGAACCGAGTTGATTCCGAAAAAAAAATACATTGCTGATATTTTTCAAACGAACGACTGTCAGCGTAGTGTGTGTTGTTGTTGTCAACAGGTGAGAGTTATTCAGTAATTCAACCAAGTTTGTTTTATTTTGTCTGTCGAATGCCACAAATGCGCTGCGGTTGATCAGTTATGCTTAATTGAAGTTGTTGAGATAAAAAACAGTTATGATAATCTCTCAGGTTTAATCTCCATTTGAAGGTTACCTGACTTGGTGAAGACCCACTGTGCGGAGAATGCCAGGGTGTTTTTTCTCCCTCGGTAAGTGACTGAAGGCATGGTTGATCGATATGGCAGAAGGCGAGATAACTCTGTTTGAAGGTAGCACCGAACTCCAGGACCCAACTAAAACGTTTATATTACAAATACAAACGAAATATAGGCTGTATATGGCACCCGATGCCCTTTCTCTACTACTCCCCGAGTGGACATGTGCATGATGACGTCTCCCGTCAACGCGGTCAGCACCTCTTATCCTTCTTGACGAGAGATTCAATAGAACACCATGCACTCCATATTTGGACCAAGTACGACGGACATATCGACAAAAATATCAGGCTTTTATAGCGAATGCGCATGCATATACAATGACGTCACTGACCTTGACAAATACCCCAGTCCCATCCCGAGAACTCCAATAGGCACAACACAGCTGGGCCACGAATGGCTCACAACTCCCCAAAACCTTTCATCTGAAATGCCCGTTTTCTACTATTCTCTGATCTCATCAGTCAACGTGAGTTGCACCCCAGTGTTATTCTACTCCACTTCAACGGGACATCATGCACGCCATATCTTGACTAAGTGCGACGGACATATCGATATAAACGCACAAAAATAGGTTCTCTAACGACTGGGCATGCGGACAATGACGACACGGGATGGGACACAGATGCCGTGACATCTCCCTACTCATCGACTGTGCATGCGTACCATGGCGCCAGCGTTCTATGTAGACAGCGCCCCAGTCGTATTCCACTTCACCAGGGCTTCCATACGAGACTTCCTTTGAGTATCAAATGCTGGGACAATATCTGGAAGATATCGCCTTGGACCGTCTGGAGAAGGTATCTTCCTGACATTGATCCTCAGCGAGATCATGCACACTACACTTGGACCCAGTATGGCCTATAGATAGGCCAAGCACGACTATGCTCAGCCAAACATTGCCCTTTCTCTACTACGGTCCCCGAATACGCCAGCATTCAACGTAGACAGCACCCGAGCCGTATTCCACACTACGACAGCTTCGATACGAGACCCTGCATGACTCATGGACCACGTATAGCCCATCTATTGCCGAAACACAACCATGCGCATCCGAACATGCCTTTTCATTACTACTCCTCGACTGCGCATGCTCACCATGACATCACTTTCGGTCAAAAGGACCTTGAAACCCATTCAGTCGTACTACAGCTTGAGACCGATATATATCACCTACTTACGTATACCCTATGGGCCAGTGTATAAGGGTGTAGGCATCTAGTCCATGGTGCGCGTTCGGGCGTAGCTGCCCTTTATTTACTACTCATGACGTCATCAATGACGTCACCTAGTCTGATCTCTCTACAGTCCAAGTCCACATGCTCCCCATGAGGGCTGGTGTATATGGGTGTGCGTTTTACCCATCCGAGTACGCATTCAAGCAACTCTGCTGCTTTTCTATTAGGCCTACTCATGAAGTCACTGATGACGTCACTTCCTGTAAACCACACCAATCGTGTTTTACGCCACGAAAGCTTCAAGAAGATACCCTGCATGACCATTAATGGAGCAAAGGATGGTTATCTGCCTCTACGACTCCTAGACTGCGCATGCGCACTTTGTGTTACTTCTGGTAAAAAAAAACAATTATGTAATAAGAGGAAAAACAAAGAAAAAAATATAGGTTGTTGTGCATTTTTTAGCTGTAGGCAACATTAAGTGGACTGACCCATGCTCCATTTTATAACCCAGAAAACATAGTGAATAGCCCTAGTTTTGAAGCATATTCATGAAAAATTCATATAATTAGTATTTAACTTTTTCTTATATTCTTACTGTTTGTAGATAATCACAATGTCTATGAAAATTTATTAAATTGGATGGATATGTTGCTGCGCAAAATTCTCGGCTGAAAGACTTTAAAAGGAAATCCCTATCTCTTAACCTAGGGAAGGAAGATAACCTAATGAGAAAAACCTGCAAAAACTTGAATTTTTAGAAAAAAGATTTGGGACGGCTGCAGTAACGCGTGACTCCCGGCTTAAATGTCTGGTTCTTACTTCTTCTCTCCTTCCTATGGCCACATTATGAAGAATATTTTCAATCAATGATAACTGAGCTTTTTTCGACTTGAAATTGCTATATTATAAACATGATAAACATGATCCTCTATTTATCCGAGTAAATAAATAGTTTATAATCTGCCCTATGCTGTGTAGGCCGGATAGAGAAGAAGATTACAAACTACAAATACGTACCGGGATTCCCGCATAATGCACCTTTTGGTTCATCGGGTCAAATCCGTTGTCTGAGAATAGTGACCAAAATTGCATTGGATATTTTGAGAAAAATTGGCATCAAGGGACACAACTCGCGACAAGTGCCTTTGTTCCACGCTGAACTCTCGAAGAAAGGAGGCGAGAAAGGACATGGGCTGCAAAGGAGGCAGAGAAGATTTTAGGAGGTTTTCGCTCGATAATTGCGGAAAAAATGAAATTCTCTGCACGAATGAAGTCATATAGCCAGATTCATTGATGGGTGTGGATCAGCTCTACCAGTAAATGGTAATCATCATAAAATTGCATGTACCTCGAAAGTCGCTCACCGCCAGAAAAGTCGGGCATTTCCAAATTCATGAATTTGGTAAATAATTCCACTCAAGCATAAGAAAACAAGTAACATTTCGGGAATATAGCACCATGTGATTTTTTTCCTGCAGCACCAGTGAAAAATACCCATCGAGTTAAGAGTGGATTTACAGATAAACAACAACAACAACTCTGTTCGTTAAATTTACTACACACTATCATTAAAATATTATACGGGGCCTAAAATTTTATGGTCTGATGGTTGGGGGAGGGGGTCGTAACTTCAAGCTTGTTTACCCCTTTGGCAAATTTTGCCCGAAGGGTATTGTCGTCGTCATCATCGACTGTCTGTCTGTCCATCTTTCTTGTTTATTTTTATTTTTTTATTCCGAAGCAATACAGTATCCGTGATGATAAGACTGGCCTAACCGCAAATGCCGGGGTTTTTGTGGCTACAAAATGTCGCTACATTTGTAGCCACATTTTTATACGCCCGCCCAAAAGGCGGACGTATTATGTGATGACGGTTTCCGTCCGTCTGTCTGTCCGTCCGTCTGTCCGTCCCTCGTGTCCGGTTTATATCTTGGACAGTTTTCTATCTACTGTTCTAATTTTTGGTGAGTGGATACCCTATGGGGAGACGATGTGTCGCATACCAAAATGAAGGTCGAGGTCAGAGGTCAAAGGTCACTGGCCTAAAAAAAGGAAATCACTGAAGTGTTCGTGTCCGGTCTATATCTGTGAACGTTTTCTATCCACAGTTGCAATTTTTCTTGAGTGGATACGCTAGGTGGAGACGATGTGTCGCGTACCAACATTGAGGTCGAGGTCAGAGGTCAAAGGTCACTGTTGCCTATAATCAGGAAATCATTGATCATTGACAGTTTTCTATCTACAGTTCTAATTTTTGGTGAGTGTATGCTCTACGGGAGAACGATGTATTGCATACGAAATGTAGGTCGAGGTCAAAGGTCAGTGTGACAGAAAAATCAGGAAATAATAAAAAATTTCTAATTTTTTGTGAGTGGATTCAATAGGGGGAAATGAGGTGTCGCATACCAAAAAATAGGTCAAGGTCAAAGGTCACTGTGACCCCAAAATCAGGAAATTATTAAAAATATTTTTTTTTGTCAGTAGATACATTAGGGGGACACAATGTGTCACCTACCACAATGTAGGTCAAGGTCAAAGGTCAAGGTCGCTGTAACCCCAAAATCAGGAAATTATTAAAAATAACACGTTTTTGTGTCAGTAGATACATTAGGAGGACACGATGTGTCACATACCAAAATGTAGGTCAAGTGACCTGGTCAAAGGTCAAGGTCACTGTGACCCCAAAATAGTGAAATTGTTTAAAAATCATGATTTTTTGTGTCCATTGAGAAATTACGGGGAGACAGTTTTTCATGTATCAAAATTTAGGTCAAGGTCAATAGCCAATGTCACTGTCACTCCAGAATCAAGAAATCTTTGAAAATGACTTTTTTTGTGTCAGTAGATACATTAGGGGGACATGATGTGTCACGTACCAAAATGCAGGTCAAGGCCAAATGTCAAGGTCACTGTGACCCCAAAAATCATGAAATTCATAACAATCATGATTTTTTTGTGTCCATTGATACATTGAGGGAAGACGATGTGTCAGTCGTGTAAAAAAATTTAGGTCGAGGTCAAAGGTCAAGGTCACTGTGACCCCAAAATCAGGAAATCATTATAAATAACTGTGGGTCAAAGATCATGGTCACTGTGACCCCATAATCAAGAAATCATTAAACGTCACATTTTCATATGCCTGTCGAGGACGAGGTCGTGTAATGCGATGAATGTTCTGTCCATTCATCCATTAACATATGTTGTCCATGCGATATCTCTAGTTTCAAGGTATGGATTGGTACCAAACTTTGAGTATACCTTACTCGCATGGCAAAGAGGAGCCATACATTTTGAGATCAATTTGTCAAAGGTCAAGGTCAGGCCGTCTTTAAAATTATCTGGGTTTCCGGTAACCCGACCGACCCATCAAAAACTGAAAATCGAGGGTCGGCGGTTTTATTATTTTTTTTTTTTCACGAGAAGAGAAATAAAATCCAAACCTGGTCTGTATTTGCAAGCTTAATTCAATTCGTCTATCTTCTACAAATGATTGTTCTCGCTGCTCTAAAATGCATTTTTTTCACAATAAAACAGCGGTCGAAATAACGCCTGCCTACCTGCCGCCGGCAAGTGAATTTTCCCGGCGACAGGTTGAAAAAAAATCTACCTGCAGGGGTTTTTCTAGCCGATTTCTCATCGTGGTAATCCCGATGAGAAATTTTGAAAATTGAGTTTTTGAGGATTTTTGTAAATTGAGTTTTCCCTCGACAAATTCAGTTTCTTTTAATTTTCGATATTGGGCTCGCTTGTGCGCGAAATTTTTTTGAGTTGTACTGATATTTCCTCGCCCATATCATTGTGTATTTGTATCTAAATAAACTTATTTTAATCCTTGAATCTTGTCCGAGTTCGTGATCCGACGTCTGTTTTCGTTGTTGTTGTTTACTGGCGCACTGTGACTCTCCGCACAAAGGTGATACTGACAATTTGAACGAATGGTGCATAGGAGAACCTTTGATAGGAGAGTGTTGGGCAGTATCGCGCTCATTCATTGGACAGGCAGTTCATTATCATCCAATGAAATATAGCGTTAAGAAGATTGCCAAATACCATCTTCGCAATATTGCTGACATCATCAGTAAATGCGCTGCAAGATTCAATCTGACAGGATCGTTTGCCAGGCAGAAATTGTTGCTTCAAACGATGTTGATCTGGTATTTTACAGCTAGCTAGCACTCGAAACAGAATAAAACTTGTGCACTATAGACATTAATGTACAAAATATAAGAATGCTTTGACTGCAATGACTAATGAACTGCAAAACCGTGGGAAAGAAATTAGATGCGGAAATTGAGTGGCCCGGGCTTTGCAACAACAACAACTAAATGTATCTGACGATGATCTCTCAATGAAAAATTACCATTTTCAAGGTCATAAAATCAACAATCTTGGGTGGTTGATTCTCTTTTAAGTATAACTGAAAGGCATAGTACCATTTGATTGGATTTTCAAACAGAATACTTGATAAACATCGTATTGTTTTTGAGATCTGGCGTTAGCCAGAGGCTCTTTAGAATGCTGTAGGGAAATGGACAAAAGTGCAAACCGACTCGCGGGATAGCCTTACGCTGCATGAAAGTAGTTCCACAGAGATGAGTTTTGGGGATCCTTAGTGGTTGAAAGGCTTTTGTATGTCTATATTTAGTCACTAATAGTCACTTGGCATATATTTGATCCCTTATCTGCATTAAATATTACTCTGTTCATTGTTTTCCCACAAAATATGAGATTAATACCCTCTAAAGTATGGCAGACTGGTATCGTCACTTTACCAAAGCTTGAACTCTGCTGAGAAAATTATACAGTTTAGCTGGTTAGGTGTATATATGAGAGATGCTCTACCATAGCAGCCAACCTGGCCACCATTGTCTCATTATCACCTTTGCAGGCCACTGTTTGCTTTTCTCACAAGAGCAAGCTATAACATATCTTATAATCGTTTCCTATCTTGTACTCTACCAGACAACATGTGGGATATCCAGAAAGTGTAATACATGTCTTGTCTTATCCTAACTTGTGACATAACCATCATCAACCTTGATGTCCAGCCCTTCTCACTCATAACATTAAATCAATCTCTATTTACCCCTAGGTATAATCTCTCTTATTTACCAATAGGTACATATATGTTCTGTAGAAACTGACCTTAATCCCCTGTGGGTATTTAGGCCAAGACTTCATTCCACTGGCCCCTTTTTCCATCGAATTCTCAACAGGTCAGTTTGCAGTTTCAACGCAACACCAACAATACCATGTTAAAGAAGGTATCATAATGCTTTCTTTATGCTGGTTAAATTAACATGGTGGTCATGGTGTTCATCTGGAATCCCGAACTGACGTATTTTGTATCAAGATAAAGAGCAAAATTCAGCTATTTTGGTTTGGTCAAGGTTGGATGAGCACCAACTGTAGTGTCTAATTGGCCGGAAATTAATTGGGTACATGTAACACATGGTTAGCGTAACGTGTGCAACTTCCCTCGTTATAGGACTACCTTTCATTGTTCCCACAGATCAGTTTCACATAAACTACGATAGAAGTAACTCCGAAAATGGAAGTCATTGTGATATAATATTCTATATTTCGGCTTCCATTTTCGGAGTTACTTTTGTCCCAGGACTGCCTTTCTTTGGTATGTTCAACTTCATTATGTCGGTACCTTTTAAGAAGGGCCCTCCGCGCCATAAATCCAAACGTTTAATACGTGTAAACGTTTGTCTTACACCAACCAATCAGATGTCATGAATTGACATTTGGAAGACATTTCGTGTCCAAAAGCAAACGTTTGCTGTTGTAACGTCCAATACTTTAGACGTTTCCTGTCAAAAGGCAAACGTTTCCAGTAGTAATAGTCGAGACTTTTAAACGTTTCCGGTTGAAGGGAAATCGTTAACGGTTGTGATCGTCCAACCAGATTTTTTATTGCTGCCACATATCTTCAAACCTCAACAACAACACATGTCCACTGGCAAAACGTTTCCGCTATGTAGTCTGTTTGAACCAATCAAAATAACCCTTACAAATATTCGCGCATATTGTATTCCTCATGCCCACCGTGCGTCATGTCCTGCGCAAATTGTCCCGGTGCCAAAGATATTCTCCAAAACCTAATTTGTAAGAACGGTTTTCATTGGTTAAAATACACTACATACCGGAAACGTTTGCCAGTGGAGATTTGCACGTGTTGGTGTGGATGTTGGAATACACGCGGCCCAAATAACAAATCTGATTGGGCGATCACAACCGGAAACGTTATCCTTTTAACCGGAAACCTTTAAAAGACCCAATTTTTCTTTTGACAGGAAATGTCTGAAGTCGCGAATTTACAACTGGAAACATTTGCTTTTTAACAGGAAAATGTCAGTTCATAACATCTGATTGGTTGGTTCAAGTTTAAACGTTTAAACTTTTTAAAGCTTGACAATTTTTAAACGTTTAAGAAGTTAAAACGTTTAAAGGATGCGTTTATGGCTCGAACGGCCCTCCATATACCTTGTCACAGGATGTAACTTGTGATTGCGTTTTAGCCACATACATTCGTGCCTGGTGCCACCTGTGCCTAACTTGATATTGAATATGTAATTGTGTGTTTATGTCATTACAAACTTATCCCCCAATAACCCAGCTACCGGATCTCATTAAAGCCCATAGGCTCTAGTTTCTTCTTCTAGGCAATTTCGATGGTTTTTTACTCAGCCAAAAACTACATCTTATATACAGAAATTCGACAAAGTTAATCATGCAGTCATATTTATTTCATGTTAGCTAACAATTATAAACAACTATTCCTGGAAAAAAACAGCTACCTTTTGTAGTACTGAGTACAAAGCCAGATACTATCTTTGTCAGGGCAACACATTCCAAATGTTAGATACTAAGTTATTGATGCCTGCCAAAGTGTCGGTCACCAGTGAAAAAATTATTCGCAGGCTTGAAATGAAGGCGGACGTGTATAATGGATGTGTAATTTTCAACTGTGGGTTTGAAATTTGTTTTCAGTTATCCCTATGAAAATGTTTGCATAATTGAGTTTCTGAGCCGAAACTATGAAAACCATGGAAATATTGAGTTTTTTCGATTATTGGCGCGCCGAAAAATTGAGTTTTGTGAAATTCTCAAATTGAGTAGATGAAAGATTTTGGGCTAGAATAACCCCTGACCTGTCGCATGCGGCAAGTAAGATTTTATCTAGCAAAAACGATAAAATGCGATCAATTTTCGTAAATACCTTTTAGAAGTCTAGATCTATCTGAAGGAACGGACAATCCAAGAAATAATCCATTGGAAATTTATTTCAAGCCGATCTTTGGCCATTGTTGTTGGACCTTGTTGTTGGTCTTCTCTCTCTATCAAGATCCCGCGCCAAATCTACTTCCGGTTGCGCGTCAACACTTGCGCGGTAGTCCGGTGCATGCAAAAGTCGGACCTGTTCTGAAACGGAATCGGACTATCTGGGGTTTTTTCCCCAGTTGGTATTAAAATAATATTGTTGGTTTCTTTTCTTTGGCTTCTATTCACAGGCTGAAGTTTTTCTATGCAGACATTTCAGTTAATTGATAATTCCAATGGGACTCTGGTGGCTGATTCTAGTTTATTGGAATCATCGATTTACAAGGGGAGACTTCTGATAAATATAAGTAAATATAGTTGGGATACTGGTTAAGCTCACCTCAAATTGAATCTAAATTCTTTGATATAATGTCACATGTGCCATCTAAAGTTCACAGATAGATAGATAGATAGATAGATAAAGTTTATTGCACTATTATGCCCGAGGGCTAAAGGCATTACAAACACACATGTACAGACAAACAATAAAACACATATAATAAAATAAGATACTTTGTAAGACAATGCACACACAATACATTACGTCTTAAACTAAGCAATATCAACAGTTGCTGATGGTGGGTAATTACCCGGAGTGTATGTCGGCGAAAGGGGAGAGAACTAAATAATCTGCACATTCATGACCCATGAGTTATCTCCCATGGGTACATCAGGTTACATTTGAGAGAAGCACTCAAATGTGTATTTTGCTACTGTATTAATTACATCCTGTATGCGGGATGACATCAACCAACAAAACAAGTTTCTTATTTGTGCAGGAATCAAAGCCTGGATTGTTTGAAAAAGTTAATCTCTTTGGGGGTTGAACCGTATACAGTCAAGGAGGAAATGCTCCTCATTTTCAACTACTTGACAGGCAGTACATAGTCTTTGGTCCTTTGAGATACCATGGTAACGCCCACGCTCAATCTGAAGTTTATGGGCACTAATTCTGAGACGTGTCAATGCGACGCGATGTCTTCTATTTGGTATAGAAAATATGACACTCTCAGCTTGAAGACTAGTTTTGAATGTACAATAGGTTTCTAACTTGTTGAGTGCAGATATTTTGTTTCTCCAGTTAGATGAACATATATCAGTAATTTTTCACGGGGCGATGTAGGCCCGTAGGGACTAATGGTCCTGTCTTGTAGTCAGAATAAATTGAGCTGCAGCTCTGTGTCTTGCTAACACAGCAAAAGATAGAGTGCTTACACGACAAGAAAGAGGTCTGAAACTTCCTTCTTTAGAATGTCCAGGTTTCTGTGTTTTTAATGTTCGCGTATAGTTGCAGGTCTGATATGTTTAAGTTACATTTCCATTTATCTAATTTTATGCGTGTTTTCGTTCATTTTCCAGTGGCACTACTTTCGTGCTCAAAATATGTCATCTGCTAAACCACAGATTTTGAGAGGCGCATGTTGAGTGATTTTGTGGGACTAACTCATTCTCATTAGAAAGCGTGTTTGGGCAGTAATTTAGTATTAAATAATACCAGTATAAGTGTAATTCATTGTAGAAAACAATGGGATATTTCACTTTGCCTGTATTCATTTACATTTTCATGAAATATGTGTGTTGAGTTACAGTTTGGAATTTTCGCCATTTAAGCTTACCCCTCAAGACCCTCTGCATTATCTTTTTATAGTAAGTTTCTAAAATCCAGTGGTGGTCAAATCATTTATGTAATAATTTCCCTGTATTCAGAAATGTTTTCTTTGCATTCTACTTCTGAAATATTCATGGAATGTTGCAAGCATTTCCCCCTGATCTACAGAAAGAGCTCTGCATATCACAGTTTTGAAGCTGTAAGGTGACAGGGGAGATAACCAAATAGAACTGTAATATACTAGGGAGGAGGTACATGAAACAATATGATGCCATGAGAGGATGCATCCCAGCATAGCTTCAGTCCGTCTAACCATGAGGATTTTACATTGTATCTCAATACTCATTTTTACCCCTCACCAATTTTGGCCATGGGGTATTGTCGTCTTGAACGTCCGTCTGTTCGTACGTCAGTACGTGAGCGAGATAGACAGAAAACGGTTCCACTGAAGAATTCCAAATTTGGTATGCTTATTTACCTAGTCAAGGACCAGAAGCCTATTGAATTGGGACCTGATTGGGTGGAAACCTTGGCGGCCATCTTTAATTTTATGCAAAATGGATTATGATCCATATCTCGGAAACCATCCAACTGTTCAATACGAAAGTTAGTATATATCATCGATACATCAAGCAACTTTCAATGAATTACCAAACCGGCTTTTCTGATTAGCTGGAAATCCTGGAGGCCATCTTTAATTTATGCAAAATCGATAATGATACATATCTCTGTTACCATTCAATTGTTTTATATGAAAGCTGGTATACATCATCGATGCATACAGATACTTGAAATCTGGACCTGATTGACTGAAAACCTTGGTGGCCATCTTTAATTTATGCAAAAATTTTAATAATATATATCTCTGATATCATTTAAGTGTTCTATACCAAACTTGGTATACAGCATCGATATATCAAGAGACTTGCAATGAATAACCACATCAGTTCCTCTGAGTGGAGAGAAGGATGGGCGGCCATCTTTACTTTATGCAAAATCATTAATGATCTCGTTCTCTGATACCGTTCAAGTGCTCGATGTAAAATTTGGTATACATCATCGATGCATACTTACGACAAATGACAGTTCTGGTTTCTCTGATTGGGCTGAAACCTTGGTGGCCATCTTTAATTTATGCAAAATCTTTAATGATGTATATCTCTGATACCATTTCAGTGTTCTATACAAAACTTGGTATACAGCATCAATGTATCAAGAGACTTTCAATTAATAACCACATCAGTTCCTCTGAGTGGCGGGAAAGATGAGCGGCCATCTTTAATTTATGCTAAATCATTAATGATCTCTATCTCTGATACCGTTTAAATGCTCGATGTAAAATTTGGTATACATCATTGATGCATCAAGAAACTTATGTAATGAAAACCGGTTTCTCTGATTGGACGGAAACCTTAAGGGGTCATTCCTAATTGCAAAATTTTTGATAATCTGTATTTTTGTGACTTGACTGCTTGGTGTTCCTGACATCTTGGTTCAAATTGAATACATTATGAATGTACCCAGGGACTAGGGGTTTTCAGATGCGCAGCTTCGTATTGTTATTTACTGCTGAATTTTTACAAATATTGGTAACATGCAGTGAAGAAATTAATTATCATTTCATCAGGTTGGTTTCATAATAAATGTCTGTCCCAGCGTGTTTTTTTAAAATATATATATGTGTACAATTATACTAATGCACTAGAGATCCTTGTTGAGAGTGATGTGTGAGACTACAAGTATGGCTCTTCGCCATGAGATGGAAGATCAAAGAGTTAGTGGAATTATTCCAACAGCCTATTTTACATTTAAATAGCCCTGTTTCAGTGCCTAAGGCTCTAGTTGTTTTACATATCTTAGTGTTGCTTTAGGGAATCTACATCCCTGGTTGTCCCAGATATGTGAGCAACCAACATCTGATAGGGTGTTCCTTATATAGCTCACCCAGTTACACGCATTAGGTTTTCTACTGGCTTCTACCTGTTCCAAGTAAGCTTTGTACAATAAAGAGGTGGGGCTGGAGGTAATGATATGCTGAAAAAAGTTAATACTGTTTAGGACAGCTTTCGCCTTAATTGGTGTTCTACCCAGTTCACCTAAAACAGCCAAATTGACAGCTTTCGAGTGAACACCTAATAATTGTTTACAATATCTTATGTGAACATTCTCCAGATAATTTTCTTTGAACAGTGAGAGGTGTAGGGGTTTACATTTATCCATATCCCACCATGACCTCTGAGCCGTACAACAATATGGGTTGAATTAAGCTATCAAAAAGATTCAATGATAGATTGACATTCATTTCACTGGGACTTACAGCATTACGTAATGAAAAAATTGCCTTTCTAGCAGTAGCTGACAAATTTAATATAGCTTGATTAAAGTGTCCATTACTATGAAGTACAATTCCCAAGTATTTATATCTGTTAACACATTCTATAGGCCTTTCATTCACAGTAAAGTGGCCAGTGCACTGGTTTGATCCAAATGTTACAACTTTTGTCTTTTTGACATTAACAGATATGTCCCACTTGTCTGTATATGTACTTAATATATCCAGTTTTTTCTGCAACCCAGCTTGATCAACAGACAGTAAAACAATATCATCGGCATAAGCCAGACAATGAACAGGTTCATCCCATAGAACTGGTGACTTCTCACTATTCAGTTCACACAATAAATCATTAATAAAAACATTAAAAAGTAAAGGACTTAGTACGTTGTTCTGGTGGACACCTCTTGTAACTGGGAATGTGTTGCTCAAGCCAATGCTTGTCTTAACTCTTGAATAGCTATTCGAGTACATGTTTTTCACATGATTTAGTCAACAACAAAGCTTTTTGCAGTTCTAATTGCAAAAATTAGGGGGAATAGTTGTCTTTGACATATCAATGTTTCCACTGGTGCTCAAAGTTTTTAAAGAACATGTGTGCCAAAAAAAAAAAATTAATAATAATAAATTTATAAAAAAACACCCACCTCATTTTTTGAAAAGAAAAATTGCAGGAGAACCACTCGCTGTCAAATTTCACATCATTATTGGTCATTGTTCGTCTATTATCAAGGGAGATAACCCATCACTCGCCTAGACTCATTTAAGTGTGATTTTAGGTGTGCTAGCCACACTCCTGAGAATAAATAAGGCGAGTGATTGTCCCTCGCCTGTTGTCCCACAAAACAAGAGGCCTGAAGGCCGTCATGAATCTTGAAAAACATGACATGCAATTAATGCAGGGATTATTTAAATTTGTTATAGAGAGCTTGCCTGTCCATCTGTCTGTCATGGAGTCCACATGACACCTCCACCTTGAGCTGTATAGCATCCATTAGTTCATCCATTAGTTCAGAGGAAAGAATAAATGCCGCCATCGATTTATTTTGTGTACAAGTAAAATTTGAGTGAGGGCAAGTAAACTTAATTTTCACCTGCCACATGTGGCAAGTAAGTTTTTCAAAACATTTCAACCCCTGATAAAATGTTCGCCGGTCGTTAACAGAACTGAATTCAGCGATACCGGAAGCACATGGCAAATCTCGGGGCTTTAGTTATTGCCCGTGACAAAAAGCTGTAGTTGTCTCCCTTGCCGTTCCGGGAACTAAAATGGCGCGGTCGCCATTTTCTGTTTCCGTGATACAAAGTGGAAATGTTTTAAAAAACAATCATATAACCCTCGTGTCGACGACATCGACACTTCTCGAGGTCTTACAGTCAATCGTGCAGGATGTCGAGGCAGAAATAGAAACCATAACGGTTTCTAGATTGAATGCGGACTCCTCGACATCGTTTAGTTGCGACTCTGGCTTGACAGTTGGTGATCTTCTCCAACTGGACGGAGAAATACGACGGATGTCTTTTTATTTAAAATCATGTGCAGTCATTGAGCCGCCTCCGTCAGCCACAAATGCATTCAGACTCCTGGCCTTTGTGGTATTGTTTTTCCTTTGTCATGTTAATGGACAAAACTTTCCAACATATACCCATATTGAGATTTGTAGTGTCGTAGGTGATTGAACTCCACTTTCAAATGTGCCTATCAGAAAAAAAATTAAAAAAATATAAAAAAATTGCCTACCTACCTACCTACCCATCTTTTGCAATGGTCCGTTACCTGAAACAGGCATATTTTTAAGGATGGCCTCACAGTCCCCCAAAACTGAATCAAGTTTAGCTGACTATATGTGTTAGGTTGGAATATTCAAAACTACGTATATATGGTATTGTCCTGTGAAGTTGTCTCCCATGTTTGAAAAAGCTACATTTAGTTGAACTGTTGTGAAATAATAACCATACATTTACTAATTTAACGGGAAGAGGGGTCCTTTATGAACTTCATACCTGTTTATTAACTCAAGAACAAATTTTTACTTCATCAGTTTCTTCTTCCTTCATGAAAAATTCCCTCGTCTGAAAGGAATCCATTTGCAGGAAAACTACTATTTTCTTGTGTTTGACTAACTTGGTTGATTTCAGTGTGGGATATGTGAGCTCTCAGCTCTTGCTTCGATGTCAACTAGTTACCAAGAGTTAAGCTCGTTTTAGTTTATCATTCAATATAAGATGTTATATATGTTACATTCTCAGAAGCACAAAATTGTAGACTAGCTACCAATTGGAATCAAGGCTATTAAACAACCTTGAAATTTGGACCAGTGTAATTCCAGTTACACAGGCGTATATTGAAGCCCCTTGGGCTCTTGTTTAAAATGTGGCTACATTTCTCTATAGACAGTGTAGCCACATTTTAGATAATGTCTTTTTATGATAAATAACAAACTGAAATAGCTCGGCAAACACGAATAGTCTGTAAATGTAGCCACTTTCCATGCAGACAAACTCCAAGAATAAGAAAAATATTGATATTTGTCCAGGCCTTGCACTCACCTCGCATTTACCGATTGATGTCGGATTTATCGAAACCCGCAGGCTTGTCGCAGAATTAGTATATGATTATGATAGTATTACATCCTATAACATCGAAATTTTATTGAAAAAAATAACTGTATGAATGGAAACTATTCACGAATATAAATCCATCGCATGCCGATATTTCGTTGTTGTTGTTTCATAAAGCCACCCCCCCCCCCCCCGCAAACGAGGTTAGCGATTGGCTAACCGCTTGGTACGGGCGGGGATTTGGTGAAGCAACTCGGCCAATCACAGCTTGCTTAACGAAGGACGGGTCGTCTGCATTTCGCCTCTTCGAAGATGGTGGAATATGCTTCGGCTACAAAAACCCTGGCATTTGCGGTTAGGCCATAAGGGTAATTCCTAAGGCCGTCCACACTTGATTCCTTGTTTCCAGTCAGCCACCCGCATGTTATTTTAATGGTACCTCTTTCCCGTTTTGTTTTTTTCATTTATTTCCATTATTTGCGGTTTTTGCAACTTTGATGCATTTCCCAAGCGTGATTCAGTAGGCCACTAAAGCATTTAAGGACTCGAGTCCCGGGTAGCGCCTGATACTAGACACCCTCGTGCATTCTGTCTCATTTCATCACAACCACTTCACATACATATAGATGTTTTATATGGTTGGAAAGATCATGATTCGGGCGTTCCAAATAAAGTAAAAATTTAATTCTTATGTTTATTTCACCGGTTTTGTTGCAGTTAGAAAATAGTTATTTAAAAAAAATAATGTATTTTTATATCGCTAATTTCACCTATTATTTTACAAGTAACGAGTCCGAGATTTTGCATGGTGATAATAAACCTTTCAAACCAAACGATGTGTCTCAGTTTTTTTTTTAAACTCTTAGAAAAAGTTTGAGAGCGTTGTAAAGTTTATTTTTTGAAACAAAATGAAAGTCTATTTCAAGTTCCAATAACTTCAAAACAAAGCAACATTTTGAAAAACTGAGACATTGTCGTTCGGACTGTAATGTATATATTATGCTCCCCAAAAATTGACATGATTGGATGAAAAATAGAGAAGTTATTAGCAAGATTGTATGTACCAGCTGTGTAAAAAAATATGTCGGATATAGACCATAAACAAAAATGATCTACTTTTCAGATGATATTCTGTAATTATTATCCGCTACTTCATGATAATGACACAATATTCTCACACAACATATAGGGATTATAGACCAAACGTTCTTTAATCACTTTGGAACAATATATTTTGAGAAAGTGTAGAAAATCAGTCACGAAGACGAATTTTTATGCTGGAATATGCCCCGTTGATCAGTTTTCACGCCTTCCGAAATCCCTCACCGCGGGTGATTGAGTAGACGTCGAGCATTCTATAGAAGGCTTACAGAGATGTGATTTGCGGCAATTGGACATTCATGGATTTAATTGCCGACTGAAAAAGGTCTAGCTCAAGGAAAGAGAAGAAAACAGGAACTGGTCAGTCTACAGACGGAAATGGTTGACCACCTGAACAGTGTGTTTGTATTTTTTTATTTTGTCATGTGGCACGAAAACACTGAGATAGACCATATAATTTCCTGTTCAATATTTTGTAAACGATGGCTGCTCCGGCATGAATGTAGTAGAAAAACAACTAATTATAATAAATGAACCCAGCGGGTGAATTGTGTGTATTGCAATTACAAGTAATTAGCCGAGGTGCGGAAGTCACAGCAGGCGGTAACACTTACTGTGAGCAATGAGCACTAATCCCCACAGCGCAGAGTTCTTCCACAGACAGTGATTTTTCGAGAGCTGAAATTTCACGTTTGCAAACATTTTTTAAGGAAAATAACAAACATTTGATACGTTTTTTCTTCAACTTTTGAAATATGCAAAGAAAAAAATATCGATAGTTTGAGCCTACATGTATTCCCCGGGCCTCGAGTCCTTAAAGGTGAACTGCGAAGCTTTCCAATGTTCTGCTAAAATGTCAGAAATCAAGGCCTTTGTAGTTATAGTTGTAATTATGTGTGGTAATAGTTTCGTGGTTTATCTTCTTTTTCTGAGTACACGATAAGTTAAAAGTTATACCACCAGAAAACGGGAGCCACAACTTTAGAAAACATCAGTGATTGCCTTCCATTGTTTTTGGAACCATAATGACGTTATAGTGATCCTCACTCATTCATCCGATGTAGCATGACGTCATGTAAAATGATACATTATTTAACCAAAACTTGAATGAAGGAGATCTCTATAACGCCATATAATGTTCTACAAGCAAAGAGAGACAAGCAAAGCCTTGAAAAATAGAAACTTGTGCTAAAGACCTTGAATATGGAAAATCCTGTCCATTCCGTTGTCAATTCAGTTGTCAAGTTCTAGCTCAAAGTTGTACAGTCCTTGCCGTCGGATGGCAAAATTAATCCCATCGTAGCAAAATATTCTTTAATCATCCAACAGAATTTCCAAGTGTTTTAGTCTATTCGAAATACAATAATATATCTGTTGACAGGACATTCATACTACTGTTTAAGGGAGCTTCTTGAAATTGGGGCATACTAGGAACTGGCATAAGGCATTCTAAATAGAGTAGCATGATGTGCCGTGTTGGAACGCCTAGGAACTCCATGCCATACAGTTTGGAACTCGGCAGACAAAGGATGGCTTATGTCATAACATGCAGCAGCATGGGGGGAACTGCCTAACTGGAACTCTAATCCATCCAGATCAGAACAACAAACTGGGCATGGTGTATCCCATTTGAATAACTGGCATATGCCATCCCTACAAAGGAACTCAGTTCCTAATTTCAAGAAGCTCCCTAAGCATCAAAATTCAGAAAAGTATAATTCGATGAGTCACACCGAAAGTAATATGCCTTGAAAACAGGAACTATTACATGTACCTTGAAAAAGCCTTAAAAATTGGTAGCTTTATTTTTTTTTAAGGCATACAAACTGGGCCCTGATACGTACATAGAGATTATTGTATACCCATTTCCATATCGGCCCTGGTATCAGCCCGAGACCCCCATATCAGCCAGAGGGCCGAAGGCCCGAGGGCTGATATGGGGGTCGAGGGCTGATGCGAGGGACGATATGGAAATGGGTATATCATAATCTATTTATCACATATTTATAGATGAATGGTAGCATTTTAATTGACAAGACAAGTAGACATAGATTTTAGTTTTACATGAAACTGTTTCATCGAAAATTGGGCCCTCGGTAAAATGCAATCAATGTTGCGAAAATTTCTTCGTCCCATTTTGATGATATACCAGAGCGAAAGGTTGAAATTCAAGATCGATTATCGAATGATTATGCATACTTCAAAACATTTAATACGTAGTAAGGTTCAGGTGAAAAGCACAAAAGTGCGCTCGGTCAGACTGCGGAGAGAATGCGACGATCTTCTCGAAGGGAAACCACTCCTGTGCGCAATATCAGCCCAAGGGCCGATAACCGATATCAGGCCCGCTCGTGAGGGCAGAAATCCATATCATGATATGGAACGGTGTCATTCCACAGTATTAACGGGGCTAAATGTCCAGTATCACAGGCAAATATGTGATAAATGTATTTATAAATTCGTGTTTGCATTGCAGCGTACAGGATTTGCTTGGAGATCATCTTTCACAGTTTTGCAGTGTGCTGGTTCACCATAGACATTGGCACGATGGATGTGTCCCTGGAAAAAGTGCAGTACAAATTTGCCTCTATTATTGGAGAGCTCTGTAGCCAACCAGTCATTCTCTCCCAGTTTGCAGTCTGGCTCGATCTGAGGTTGGCTGAATACAAAGCCAAGGGATCCATATCGCTGGGTAAGAAGTAAAATGGAGGATGTCTTTACACATTTCATACGGTGGAATATATGTGATAACCCAATCTTATTAAATCTAGATCTAAAATAAATGCTTCCCATGATCTTACATGCCGCTAATTTGAGAGATCTGAGACCAAGGCCCGGATTTCCGTGTTCAACAACAGCTCTCCATAGTTCAAGGTCATGCGTCTGGCCTGTCTCACTCTGCAACAACGGGGTGAGAGATGTACGGTATACGTAAATCTCTCATATATTTTCGCTTCTTTCATCAGATGAATATTTTTTTCTCTAGAAACGATGATGATGCTCGATTAACATCAATAAAATTTAGATATATCGATCAATTGCCAGGACACATTTCTCTGTTCATAATATCTCAAGGTCAACCGTTGTTTCCCACACAGTTGTGGCCTGAGCATGATGTTTTCTAACATACATTACAAAATTATAGAGAAGCTCTGTGATTGGACAACACTCGGAACTCGGAAAAGGGTGTGCTGATTCCAGATCTACTTGAGCTACAAGTAAAGATTGGGAGTGTTTTTTTGTACATCTGGTTTTAATCAGATTAGTGGAAACCTGCAGTCTTCAGGTTTCCATCATGCAACCGTCTTCAACTAACAAGTAAAATACTACAGTGGCCAAGAGTCTTGATGCCAAATCTTCACTTATGATCTGTGGACATACAAAACTAATTACCCAGCTTGGATCCTACATTTATTCTGGGGGGGAAAAAGTTACATGTTGACGGTTACTGTTGTATAATTATGGGTCAAACTTTGGCCTACAGAGAATTGCTTTATGATCCTGATATTTACCAATCAAACCTTTCCCTTTTGAAACAAAGCTATGGAAATTTATCCTTGGTGGGTTGAAACTGGTGGCTCCTCTGTACATGTTTATGTTTTATTACCCAGATTGTTCAGGTGACAAACCGGATCCTGTGTGGCTGAACGGATTAAAGAGTTCGCATCCTCCCCAGAATGAAGCCTTCTCACCTCGGTTCTCAGACAGGTCTGGGGCGAAATCCCCGTCAAGATCACGGCGGAGAAACTTTGATAATGGTCGAAATCCGTTAGAAAAAAGTGAAGTTCTAATGCTAACAGACAGTTTTAGCAACAATCACTCTGCCATTCATGTACAGCACGCAGAGCTCAGGGAGACTTCCCCGGATTATATTATTAAACAAGAGCCCGAGGATGATGGGCTCGGCGTATTCCCCACCGCAATTCACGAAAATCGTGACGGTGCTATGCCAGGCAATTCAGGTGACCGGAGGAAACGTCGAAGCACAAATGACACTGGTATGTTACAAGGGGAATCTGGTGATATCGAAAGTGTCGGTTCGTTTACAGCTCAAACTCCTGCCAAAGTGAGGAAAACGGGGGATTCCCCTTACACTGTGCAGGAATCCTCGAACCAAAGTCTAATGTCTATAATCGGTGTGCGAGACTTCAGCCAAGAGGCAACACCGGTGTCGCTCGACGATGTGCAAAGAGACCTTGACCTTGTTATGGCAGTACAAATACAGGAGAACCAAGAGAGAATGGCGGGGAATTCTCCGCAGTCCTCGTTCATTCCTGGTCGATCCCAGGGTAGGCCGGCATCGAGTACCGCAACACGAGGGGATCAGGGAGGTGCAAGTCAGGCCAGTACAGCAGGAGCTAGATCAGGTCAGTTCACAAATATTAGTTTATCTGCACTAATTATATGTGAAAATTCATCTTTTTATATATGCTCCACCAACAGATTCGACAGTCGCTCTAAACTGATTCTTCTTCCCAGCTATGTCAATCTAATTAAAATTAAATCCTATCTGCTCCCCATTTGAATATTGTCGCTTGTAGGATTTAACAGGCTTGCAGTAACTTGCATGTTAACCAATCCCGAGAATGCTTCATAGTGCTTTGAAGGGAACATTAATGACAAAGAATATTTGGTTGACTCAGCCGAACTAGCCGGCTCGCTGTTGGGGAGTCTTTTCATGTTGCCGCGGTCCCGACATTGTGGCACCATAATACGGGGTAGATACATGAACTGATCTTTGGTATAAACATTGGGGTAAATGGACACAGTGAACCTATCTCCCCTCCCCTACTGCAAATGGATGAGTCCAGATGCGACCATGATGTCATGATGCTATTAAATATCCATGGTATGGGCACTCAGATCACCAAATTCAATTGAAATACGTAAGATCCTATACAGCGACATGTACGATTGAGGAGCATTGATAGGATATTAATTTATTAAGATTGCAGCTATGTTGGCCAGAGGAGGAGAGGTATTGTCCCATCTCTACTTTCATTCAACTGCCCTGAACCCAATATTTACCAAGTTCACACCAGACATGCACATGATCCAGCAATTCAAAGTATCTTATATGAATGCCCTTCGGACATGCATTGTAATGATTGTTGAAGACTGAATTATCTTGACCTTCTACTTAGTTAGGTGGAGCGTTGCTATATGTATTTTGTTGTGATATGACATTGACTGAAATTTTATTGAAAACGACGCTAAACTTCACTCACTCACCCACTTACTCTTGACCTGTTTGTTGACCTTCTTGACAACTGTCAGAATAGTTAAAAAAGAGAAACTTGGTGGAAACTTACAAGTGCACGTTGAATCTGTTGGTTGAGTACATATTGACATTATTGATATTTATACATGTACATGCATTTGAAATGACACAATTTGGGGCATGAGGTAAAATGGTATAACTTTCACATGTTCAGCGCAACTTCATCTCAAAACCAGTCGAGAAGGTACAGATGAACCTGGGACGCTAGCATATAAATTTTGTTTGTTGGGTGTAACCTGACCTGCCTCAGAATTTTGGGTAGGTAGGTTAGAAAATATAGGTGACTCAAAATCACAAAAATAGTTATGATTTTAGAATAAAATTTGAAAAGAAAAAGATTTTTGGCAGATTGGCCGGTATGTTGGGTAGGCAGAATTAGGCCCAACAAACAAATTAATTATGGCCTGACATGTTCTAATTCATAATGGGTTGACAAGAATAGTGAAGGGCTTGCTTTTCCACAGGAATCCAGAAATCCGTTTCCCCTCAGCACTCCTGCAAAATTCTTCAAAGCAATCCAACAGATTCCCATAAAAATTCCTGTGAAATCTTAGCAATATACATCTATATACATGTATAAGCTTATGTATTGAAATTCTAGCTTGAAATTCCCCTGGATTTCCACAGAGTTCGACTGCATGAATCTGTTTGGATTCTCACAAATTTTGACGAAAAGCAAGGCCTGAATGTATAGTAGATAATGGTTTGGGTGGGGAACTGAGTTTGCCAAAACGGTGAGTCTGATGTGTTAACTAGCTGGCAGGTTCATCATTTGTCCATTTTGGAATGAACACATGTTGTTCACTGAAATAAGTTCTATAAACCTTCGAACTATATCTGTACATGTACAATTAGATGCATACCAGTGCTTATATTTTATAAACTGTTTCAGGATGAAAGACATTTTAGTTTAGTTTCAAAGATGCAATCTGAGCATATTACTTCATGTACTGTGAACATGTAATATCAATATTGTGATTTTGTTAATTGCTGTCAGATACATGTATATAACAGGTTCACTAGAAAAAATGTACGAGTGCTGTAATATCATTGATTCAGTCCGAGTATTATACGACTATAAAAAAAAAGAAATTTGCCCCTCATCACCATGATCACTCTTTAAAAAGATTGACAATAATCAACTAAGTTTTTAGTGGATTTAACATGTAACAATGGTTTATTAACATCCTCTGAATATTGTACCTGTCAACATGTGGCAGATGAAACTTGTACTATCAGTTGTAAAATCGGTTCCTGGCACAATTCAGTGGTGGAAAATTCTATTTCTATTGAGTCGAGTGGAAAAAAAAATAATATAGTCACCACATTGGTGAGTGAGTATATTTTAGACCCGCCAATATATACATTGATGATTTATGTCCCATGTGACGTGATCAATCCCACCAATGGAAAATAAATTTCAGTGGTTGTCATGGTTGTACATTCATTGTACTTTGACTTGTTTCTGGTTCTTGTTAAAGATAATTCTCCCCATTTTCATCTGCGAATCCGGTATAATAGACCATTTCAAACCGAATAAATCCGAAGGTAAAATTGTATTGACGGAAGCTCACGAGTTCAGCGATCGTCTGACCAATGGAATGCTCGGATTCTGGAAGCAAAATAACCCGGATGATTCTGAAGTCTGTCGGCAAAATGGGGAATCTTGTTCCCACTGTTTACCATTTATTACCTCCACACTGAAGAGCTCTTACGAGTGGACAACTGAAGTTATGGAGGTGCACATAGTAAATTTTGGTGTATTTGATATAAGAGTGGGAATAATGTAGCCTCTACGCAATGGTAGTTTCCTTTATCCCATTACAAAACAACGAATTATTGTATTATACTGGCTAGTACATGTAGGTGTACGTGAAGGTAAAATTGTCAAATAGCAGGAAGAGTACCCGTTTTGCACACACACACACGCCATGTTTCCTTCCCAGCGCACCCTCAAAAACACCGCTGCCACAACCTGAAGTGCCTAACATGAAATAGATCTCTAAACTTAAATCGAAATATATTATAATATGACTGAAACAGTGTCTTTTTTTCACAAATCTGGGGTGCACTCGAAGAAAACTAGTTTATTAGGGAAAGGAGTTTATCATTTTAGTGAGTATAATTATTTTGTTGACTTTCCGGACAAACCCATTTTGTGGCAGTGAATTATTAGTGATGAAAAAATGGCGGTCCATCTGCTTCCAGATTTCGATTGGTTACCAGAGATCACATGGTCTTGCGCCATGTGACTTGTGTCGTCGCTACGCTACACGGAATTTGCCGAGCTCTGTGAAAAGGTCTATAGCATGCAGGCTCTTCGAACACATAACAATAAATTAGTAGAATTCGATCCAAGAGACCAACTCTGTCATATAAAAATCATGGACTACTTTCAATTTTGGATGGCAGTTAATATGGGAAGACTTTTTTTGCACAGATTGGTCTACGATCATTCAGAAAATGAAATGCTTTTAACCAACCTTCACTCCCAGAGCCAATTAAACTTTTAGAGTACATGTACCAATTATTTTCCCTAAACTTCGTGAATGACCGTTACATCGTTTATTTCTACTCCCTATCACATGTACTTGTTTATGGTTCTTTTAGCAGTTGTCACTGTGTATTTAATACATCACATGTGCTTTGTTGTCACATAATCAAACTATTACTGTCATGACTGTAGAAAGGTTTAGATTCCTTCAAATCAATAGTAGAAATTTATAAACATAGGCAATGTTTGTTCATTTGGTATTTGTGTCACATGTCAAATATGTACAGTTAATTATTTATATAAGTATTTTGTATTATTTATAGTCTGTATGCCTCTGCTACAAAGTTGCCAGGAGGCGTTAAGTGTTTACTGTTTGTCTGTCTAAATTTTATAATCAACTATATATAGTGTTAGAGTTTTGACTGGATGAGATGTTAGCATTGGCACTCAAGAATAACTAGTCCTAGAGTTTTGAGTGGACATTCCTTAAACTTTGCTAGCTTCAATGTTAAACATGCTTTGAAGATATGCTCCTGCTGTGAGAAGAAATATTATACAGATATTGCATGCTGTCATGGCTGTGAGGTGTGATATCACGATTTGTCAGCTCGAGAAGGTGATGTTCTACTCGTGCGATGCAATATCTGTTTTATTATACTGAAAAAAGCCATAAACAATACAAATAGACGTACAGTCTAAAGAGAAAAACCTAGGCAGCGAAAACACTTTTCGTCTGTATACGCCATTGTGATTCAAGTGGAATGACAGCACAACAGACAACAATGCTACGAAAGAGTCTGTTCACGGGCGATAACTGCACGAGACCATGTGACATTGCCTCTGCCGTGTGACGTGCCATGGGACATCGCATTGATGAGCTGTTTTTTCATAAGACGTCGAGAATTGCGGAATATCATGTGATGGTGTCTCAACCAATTAAAATAAACGAATACACAGTGAGGTATAATAATTTTTATCAAGTTTAACATGCATTTGTCATAGTTTGAGAGTTTTGTCTGGATGTCCCTGAAACTTTTTAGGCTTCCTTAGCATGTTTCAAAGGTGTGCACCATATTTATGAGATGGAATATTATATACATGCTGCCCTATGTCTAAGGTGATATGGTGGAATTTCCCTGAGAGAAAACTATCACCCGATACCACAGGTCGGGGTGATAATTAAATAAAATTTGTGGACTTGCAGCCCTCTGTATAGACTAGTGTTTTAATGGCAAACTTCAAAATAAACCATTTTACATTGACAAGCGTGTCATCTGCTAATGTTGACACACTTTCGGCAGTGTCCGATGATTTTCGGGTCATCCCGGATCCGGGTGATACTGAATGGATTTTCAGATCTTTTGGCAATCTTCGGATCATCAGGGTGATATTACAGTGATCTGTAAATTCCGGAATGGGAAGGTGATATTGTATAAAATTATCGCCCTCACCACAAGAACAGTGTCAATCTTTTGTATTATATGTACCTACTTCTGCCTATCCAATCAGAAAACTGAGAGCTAACATAAAGAATAAATAATATATTTTATCAAACTGATCAGGAGATGTCATTTTCCTCCATCAATTTTAATGTACAATAATCTTGTAATCCCAAAGTTTGACTTGTTTGACTGAAGACACTTGAAACTTTGTAGGCTTGCTAAGCATACTTTGGTGTTTTCCAGATCATATTTATGTGATAAACTGTTAATTTCTATCAAAATTACTACCATTCGGACTTTGATTTCCCATCAGAATTAACAACATTATGAAGGGTAATCAGCTACATGTAGTTTATATTGCACCCACATAGTGCTATCAATACACCAATCAAGACTCGGGTTTGCAACATATATAGCTGAATTCTTATCTAGTTTGGCCATGTTGTTTTACTGTATCTGAAATGAAGGCATTCACATCTGAACAGACATGATCCTATTTATTTAATGTGGGCTGATTGCTCTTTCATCAGCAAATCTTTTTCTCTGTCTCCAAATCATTTTTGAATGTCACTGTGATCGATCTTCAAACATGCGGCAGCGAGGGCTCAACATACTGCGAAATAAAGAAGACAGGGCTTGGTCTGTAGCTTTCTGAATTCGCGAAAATATCATTTATATGGAAAGCATCACTTTTGGAAGTTCTTGAAATATTTAGCACTTTCTAAGAAGCAAATTTGGTTCAATTTTGATATTTCATTCTGAAATTTATAAATTCAGGCCAAGCTTTGTTCAACTTCCGCATTACCATGACTACTCGAGTTTCAGAGTCAAACACTTGCCATTGGCTGTCTACTTGGGTGAAAAAGAGGCTTGAGGTATGTTGATTTCTGACAAACTATCATTAATGTGCTGGATAATAAAATATATTTATTGGGTTACTCTCGTAAATATATTCAAATTTCATGCAGATATATTTCAAATTTTCTCAGTATATAAAATGAATTCTTCGTTTGAAGAACATGTAAAGTTGAAAATTCAGACCAAGTCCTGTCAAATAGTTTTTACAGTGTTCCCTCTAAGATTTCAATCCCCCTATCAAAATTCAATCACCCACAATTTTGTGGGACAAAGTTCAATTAGCCTTTCTAATAGATTTGATCACTCACTAAAATCAATGAAATAACAAAGAAATCATTGATTATCTGCATGATTTTGGACCACTTTGTCAACAACTTACATTTGTTTTAGTAAATTTGATCATCCCCATATTTTAAGGTGGGAAATTTCACTTCCTGTGATTGAATTATTAGAGGGATTACCATAGTGCCATTTTTAAAAATCTTAAAAGCGATCTCTCAAATGTAACTGGCTGCAGTGGTCTCATAAATGCCAGGTTTTTATTTAATTGCTCTAAAGATGTGTAATTTTAATTACAGAATGGAATCAGAGACCAAGTCCAGGAATTATTTCACCAGAAGAGGCAGAACAATTTGGGGTAAGTTTTCAAGAGCTACAACACCATTCAGCATTTGAAATGTTTGGTAGAATTTACCTGTTCTCTGTGACCGATATAAATCAACTGTCCTCTGTGACAGGTAGAATTTACCTGTTATCTGTGACCGGTATAAATCAATTGTCCTCTGTGACAGGTAGAATTTACCTGTTATCTGTGACCGGTATAAATCAACTGTCCTCTGTGACAGGTAGAATTTACCTGTTCTCTGTGCCAGGTAAAATTTACCTGTTCATTGTATCAGGTAGAATCTACCTGTCCTGTGTGACCGGTAGAATTTACCTGTATTCTGTGACAGGTAGAAAAAATGACATGGATTTCAGTCTACACTTGGGAGGCACGTTACTATGAATGCTAGCTTTGTAATGTATCTACCTGTTCAACTGATATACGACTGGATAATGTGTATTATATCGTCATGATTATCATAACTTGATGCACATGTATTACAGATGGTAGAACTGTTACCAGGTTGTGGGGTATACCTATTCCCATATATGCACCAGGAGGCGCTGGCCATGTGCTTGTCGGGTAACCGGAACAGTAAACATCAACAGAACTTCCCCATGGTCAGGGACGGACAGCCCGCAGCACGTTATCTCCTCAGTACATTCTTCGCCAAAGATGAAATCGTTAACGGTACCTTGAGTCAGACTGTTGACTTGGCTGGAGCGGAAACACTCAATCCAAGGATCGTTGACGCTATAGTCGGTATGTATTACCTGTACCACTATAGTACATTACTACATTCTGTTTCCTTGTCATGCTTGCAGGACAATGTATAAAATATCATACATGTAAAATGCCATCGTTGGTCATGCAGTACCTTACCCAATGCAGCTAATCGACAAGCTCCATTTGGAATGTGAGTTATTACTCTGAACTCCCTCAGACCTAAACAGTGAAGTGTGTGTGCAAAAGGCAACATACTGTTCAGCGGGTCAAACTTTGTCAACAGCCAGTCTAGTGTTGATGGAATTGGACAAGATGTCATTAAGTGGGCGGGACTGTATAAGACTGCCTTTGATCCATGCGATGTATATTTTTCAGCTGCATGTACTTTTGTATCTTGATGAACAGTTGGAGAGGGTAACATACTGGTGAAGACATGTAGCATTAACACGGTTCTGCATTGTACTTTCTCGGAAACGTGAATGAATATTCGAAAATAATGCTTTAGAATCAAATAATTGATCTGACAAAAAGATGGAAAAAATGCAATATGGTATATTGAAAATATCACATGCATGTAGTTTATATGTTTCAGTATTAAAAATGTTTTTTGTGTTTATAAGTTTTCCATATACTTCTGAATGCAAGGACACACTATGTTTATTGAAGAACAAAATGTATATTTTGTCTGACTCATATATTAAAGGTGAAATGCAAAGGTGTTCAGATTCTCCTTTTCATATTTTATATACATGTAGGTTAAATAATGATAGAAGTATCAGTCTATCTACTTCTCTTGATTTGATTTGAATTATTTTGTCTGCTAGAAGCTTTTAAAAAGATGTTACCCCAAGTCCATCTGATTCTAGATTTGCAAACTGTCATCGCTGACATTACAAGTACATGTATTGACATCCAGTCATGCTGGTCAGGTGGGCTTATGTGATGCCACAGACTAGCATCAAAGGGGAGATAAGTCATTAAGCGATGCAGATTTCATTTCTAAAATTGACTGGGCTTCAGATACCAACTTGGAGCATTTTCTAAAGCTATTAGGAAACAAAATACAGTACATAAAACCCAAAGAAAGTAGATAGGCTGATATTTTCCATGAAGAATGTAAAAAAAAGGAAGTATGAAAACCTTTGCATTTCATCCTTAAACTACTGTATGTTCTCATTGCATATAATTTAGTTACAAGAGTACATGTATCTCATTCTGTTCTGTTTTCAGAGTTCTGCCTTGTTAATTCGGACTCCAAAAGAAGCCATATCAAACAGGCCCTGTACCGTAAAATCTCCGCCTTCAGATTCAAACATAAGAAGAAAGAATCTGAACAAATACAGGAGATTATTCTGAATGCTGGCTTGAATAATGAAGCTAATCTTGACATATAGTCCAGCAAACTACACATGTATGCTTTACTACTTATGGACTGTGCTATAGAACAATTCTTAATTACACCACACTAATTTTAGTTTTTGTTTCACCAGCGGATTTATTTAAATTATTTCCAATTTTTCAGGATTCTGGGCAATAATATTTTGACATTATGGACAGGGCCAGACGAGCCGAAACTCATCTACCCGCAGAAAGAAAGGGAGGAACTTCAGGTTTAATGTCCAGGTTTAATTTTATTATAGCCTTCAATCTTGAAAACATGGCAGTGTGACTAATGTCACAGGAGCTACGAAGTAGGATAGGCATAAGGACTCTGACGCGAATTGAACTCTTGGAAATTCCACCACCCCAAGTTGAAATCCTGCCTATATTATAAAGATGGGCACTGCCCAAGTCAGAATCACCAGTGATTTTCATCAAAAATCACCAGAAATTTTCATCAAAAGTGGGTCAGCTCAGAACTTGCTGGTAACAGTCCCCTAATGCACATCATGCAAAAAATGTCAACGGTTCTCCTTATTTTGCGGACGAAAGATCTCAGATGGACTCACTGACTACCGTACAAATTGCAGATGGTAGCCTACTTCATAGAAAAAAACTCAAATCTGTCCGTGAAACAAAAAATAGAATTCGTGTGGCCTTATTTGACTGTTCCCCTCATCATGCTCATGGTCCCAGATGTTGGGCAATAGATTTGCCCCATTTGTTCTCAAATTTGACAATTTTAGCGAATTCCACAATTCCCTGAACTGAAAGTATTTTTAAAAGCATAATGCTGAACACTAAGATTCGGATCAGAACAAAAATCATGTATCAACATTTTTTTCCAGCTCTGTTCAGTGACATTCATGTTGGAATTCTCAATATAAGTTGACATACATGTATCTAATATTGTTAATTTGTCTTGTCTGTGTTTCTTTGTTCAGTTAGCGGCCACTTTTAGTTGATTGTTTGTTTCTCCTGACTCTTTCTCATCTAAAGTTTAGGGGCAAATAATTAAAATTCATGCGGGATTGGAGATTTTCAGTTGTCAAAGGTCTTCTTTTCTTCATATTTACATGCAGTTGACAGGATCCATAATTAATAATTATCACACTCAGCATGTCTATATTTACAAGCAAGGTCACGAGAAACAAAGAAGTGACAGCAAGCTTCTAATACGATCAACATCTGACAGACTTATTATCACAATCACAGACTTGAATGTGGTATCTATTTGTGCAGTCAAAGTACTTGAACAGTTGCATAATATGATATATCTAAGGTTCTTGTGATTAAGTGTGCAGGCTACATGCAGGTTAATATTACTGCATAGATATCACAGGCTTGTGGGGGGGTTCTGACTTTGAGGAGCTCGAGTGCAGTAATTCTTTAATAACTGAATAACCCCATTAGAATACCATGAATCATCCCCATTTTTTTGGGCAAAATTCAATCAGTGTTCTTACTAACTTTGGTCACCTTCAAGAATCATTAAAATAACTAAGAAATAATGGATAGTTTGCATGAGTTTGGACCATTTGTCAACTTTTTAAGTGTTACCCCGATTTTGGGGGGTTGGACAGTTCATTTTCTGTGATTGAATTATTTGGGGAATTACTGTATTTGCTTTGAGATGTACCCTAAAACATGATAAATATTGTTGTTTATGTGGTGTTTGGAAGAATTAAATATTGTTTTTTCTTAAACACAAGATTTGTTATTCACACTTAACAGTTTTGAACTTTTCTTTATGGAAACTTTACTGTGTTACTCGAATCGTCTTTTCTGTGCTATCTTTTCCAAGTACGGAAAGTCATCTAGATATTCAGCTACTTCTCTGTAGATGCATGGGGTTTGTCCACAATAGGCATGTTAAGAGAATTCATCGAACAAGTCTATCATGACTATACATGTAGAGCCTCAACGAGGAAAACCACTAGCAGCGACACAGAGCATTCCTCATGAATTCCATGAAAAAGTGGACATGGATAAAAACAGCTCTTTTTCGCATAAAATTCACTCCACATTATTTCGTAGACCATATATTAGCATGCTATTTTTTCTATTCGCTTCCTATGATCTCCAGGGACACGTCAATAACAGAGAACATGTGTTTTAATCGCGAAATATTTTTCCCGCAATTTTTGAACCTGAAGAACTCAGGAAATTTGAAATTGTCAAGGAAGAAAAGTTGCATTTTACTGAAAACTATACTATTGTCGTAGCGAGGTGTGCCCCGCCTAGCAACACCTAGAACGATATAGGGCTAAAATATCCCCCATTAAAATCCTCCCTCCATTCCAGCCCGAATTCTATATGTACGTCTCGCTCATTCAAAATCCCATCCCAGTCTGGCAATCTCAGAGCATGCAACGGAGATTCCCGAAGTTCAAGCTTCGGGCCAAAACCGGTTTGAGTGGGTTCGGAGGAATTAGCCCGGATGATGCAATCCCCTCACATATCAGGGATCAACAGCTCCGGGCATAAACCTACCTCTGCAACACCTCTCCCCGTTTTCTTTTTGGCGAAGATCTTACTTCGCCTTGCTAGAACCCTTCCCTATCCCAGGCAACCGCCGTTCCAGCACTGCCAACAATAACTAAAATACGAGACAAAGACGTGAATTCTCCATGTTATATCACATTTGTCAAAATCCGTAACATGCAGTGTACAAAAGTACACTGCTCCCTAAAAGCACCCAACTTCAATAAAATGGTAACCATCCCACTAGTCCAGTCTCATTACCAGACTGTCTATAATTACACCCAAACCCACTAAAAATCTCGCTCAAATGGTCAGTCTCATGGGACTGATCACTTTATTTCTCAAAAATATAATCGACGAGCCAGCCTACCAGCTTTACGGCCCCAATAAATACAATCAGCCACATGAGAGTGCTCACTTTAATTCTTAAAAATGTAATCTGCAGGCCAGCCTACCAGCTACATGACTGCAATAAATACGAGAACATTATCCAACCCAGGACTGGTATTTAGACTATAAATTGGCAGGCCAGCCTACCAGCTACATGGCCGCAATAAGCACCAGTCCGTCATACAATCCACTACTGGAACAAGCCTCTAAACTACTGGCTGTCCAGACTATATATTGAGCTCCCCATTCTCCCTCCCCTAATAATTTCAAGGCTCGCCTTCGTCAGCAGCCAACAATTTCGAGTGAAAGGGCCCTTTAAGGGCGTACTCACGAAGAGCCAGAAACGTGTGTGCGCACCACACGCCCACTGACCCCAATGTACATACACCCTTGCAAACGGCTACCCCACCAGAGAGAACATAACCATTTGCTACACCTCCACAGGTATCAAGCCCACACTCACACAATCATTGAGTTCATAACTAGAAGAGGGTTGAGACCATAGAAAAGTTGCGAGATCATGACTACACAATACCGTATTTAGATACTCTCCAAGTGGTGGCTATCTTGTCCCACTGGATTCACGATAACTCATACATGCATTGCACGACGGTTCAGAGACAACTCTCACCAGGGCTCCATGACGAAGACATGGGGGGGAAGAGGGCCCATCTCCCTTAACCCCAGGCCTCCGACTTGGCTAACCGCACTACATGTTATCGTATCATATCTCATCCAAGTTACTCCATAAATTAAACTTCACTTCACATAGACTTTCATGAACGTACACACAGCTTAACACACACAAAAAAAACCCCACAAAGAACACAGTTATAAAATCTCAAAACGAGACGCACAGGAACGTCATTAACGCGTAGATCCACCATACAGAATCTTCACACACAGAAATTCTCTATTCACACAGCAACCATCGAACCAGGCGTCCAGCACCCGGTTCCCTCACACAGATTACTTAAACACACCTAGTTCACCATAACGCATCAAACTCTCCCATAACACATTACACGTATATAACGCCGCAGCGCAAAGATCACAATTGTCGAACATCCAACTCCCGAACACACACAAGAGTTCTCCAACACACACCATAATTCTAGAACAATAGTTCCAAAATACACATTACATTACACAACACATTAACAACGGTTTGGGTCTAGAATTTTATATATTTTTTTTGTCCTCAATTCCACAATGCCTCAAACAAGCATCCTGTACAACAAAATCAAATCAACCCCTCAAATAGGATAATTTCACATAGAAAATCAAAACCTAATACAATACATCCATCACTGCATACACGTGATGGCACACATCCATATATCCCCACAAAGCTGACACTATCCTACATCTCTTCAGACGCATGCACAAAATGCGTCACCAATGGCCCATCAACTAACTTCACCATTTATCAGTTACTGGCAGAGCGAAATGGAGCCCACATTGAACACCATTCCATAAAAATTCAAACTGCAAAAACCTTGGTGTCCCCAACAACCAAGGCTTTATCTCTAAAATCTACAACACATCCATAGGCTGACAGGAAATCGAAGCCTAGCAACAGGTCGTCAACCAAGGGTGCCACCACTATATTTCCAGTACAGTGAAAATCGGAGATGGACAATGGGACCTGCCGAACTAGCATTCCCATACTGGTCATTCCTCGAAATGCACCAGTCAACCGAATAGGCGAAGACGACAACCCCTGGAGACCCAACCTAGCAAATAAATGTTCACTCATGACGGTGACTTGGGCGGCCGTGTCTACCACAGCAGTCACCGGCACAGACCCAACCTTACTGGAATGGACATCGCCCACCCCTGGGAACGAGACAGAGTAACATCTCTAACTGCTGCAGTAAGTTCAGGAACACCTGCTTCGTCCCCCGTGGACGAACCCACACTACCATTTGCAGTTGCCAATTCAGCCCACCCATCTAAATTACGTCTAACAGGACAAAAACGGCTTATGTGACCGGGTTTACGGCACGAGTAACAGAGTCGTGGTGGACGGAAGGGTCGCGATGACCGACGGCGAGGGGACCTCTTATTTATCCCTTCCCCTTTTGCCTTACAAGCATCAGGAAAAGCCTCCCCCACTGAATCAACATTAACAGTCCTACATGTAACCGTCTGAAAATCCAACTCTCTCAGATTATATTGTGAGGAGTTCACATAACTCAAGGCTTCCGAGATTGTTGTGGGGCTCTTTTCCATAGCAAATCTCACAGCCTGTATTTCCCTACACCCCCTGAGAAATGTTCCACCGCTACCGACTCAATAATCTTTTCCGGTGCATTCGGATACCCGTCACTTGCCAACCTAGCGCATCTAAAAGCAAACTCCTCTAAAGTGTCCTCCGGACCCTGCTCTTCCGCCTGCAAATGCTGCCTAACTACACGCGGAGGTTCCCTACTGTTATAATGGCATTCCATTGCTTTGAGGAGCATATCAAACGAGGTTTTGACTGCCTCCGATTGATAGCTGTAAAACACCATGGCATCGCCATGAATACAGTCTGTTAACTTCTTAAGACACTGGTCTTTATTCCACTCTCTATTTTCAGCTTCCAACTCAAATTTAACCCTAAATGGAACCCAGTCCCCTCTGGTTCCTGAAAACACTAAAGTCTTGGGAAGCCGGGGACTTTGGCTACGGTAGCATTCTCGGGATATATGTCGTTCAGTTGATCTCGATCTGGACGAGCATTCGCTACATTTACTAGGAGAGGCCTCAACCTCCCCCTCGGTATCAGTAGCGGACACATCGGCCAGAATCCCATTATCTATATCCCCTTGGAGACATTGCCCCCCTACCATAGCATTGTCTGAAAACAATCCATTCCGATTTACTGGGCATTGGAAGTTCGGAGCTGAAGTGTGGCCAGTGGGCGGTAACTGATGGAATAAATTATTTACATCCCTAGTGTCATCTGGAAACGCCAGACCAGCGTCTAGTCCTGTTGTTCCATTCATATCTAGTGGGCATGGGGGGTCGGGAAGTGCAGCTGATGCATTTACTTGAACATGTGGTTCATTTTGTTGAACATGGGCTGCATTCAATTGATTTGCAGTCTCTCCCCCACCCTCAATCAATTGTTCAGGTCTATTATTCAGAACAATAAGTGTTGGGTCCGCCTGACCAGCGTCCCCCGTTGTCTGTTCAGAGGTCGCATGTGATGAAATCTCCGACCCTTCCCTGCTTGGAGCACCAAGCAATGTAACAACAGTCCTCATATCTAAACCCACTTGTTCCATCTTACCATCAACTTGCTCCACCTTACCATCAACTTGACCTATTTGTTGACCTAATTGTTGACCTTGTACCACTATTTTGTCATCCAACTGGCCTAACTGAAGCTCGTATGCCTTGACATCGTCATGCAACTGGCCCATTTCTACATCCAATGCATCTACTTGAGCCGTTATTTCAACTTTCCATGATCCAATGATTTCTACTAAACGACGGTCAACTAAAGCATTAATGTATTCCACACTCCCCGACAAGTCTAAACCTATTACCTGCCCCTCTAACACTAGATCGGCTATATGCCCGGCACTAAACTGAGTCGCCTGCATAAAATGCTTAAAACTAAGCAACCTGCCCTCTTCCTGCAAGGCACCACACGTGCACTTCGACTACTCCCCACCCCTTTCAACTTTTGCAGTGCTTCTTCTGTAGCCACTGACACATCAATGGGCCCTAAATCTACCATGTTAACAAAAGTTGAACGATATACGGTAGTCGGTATATGCAAACAAGTCCAAAAAAAAATAAGGAATACCCAATCAAAATCTAGTCAAATAAATGCAAATATATCAAAGACTTTCAATGAGTTTCCTCTCCAGAAACTCACTGAAACAAATGAAAAACAGCCCACATTGGTATGTCCGCTACAAAACATCAAATTTCACACCAAAAATATAGAGTAGTGTCAATTCCTCACACTCCATTTTCACTCCAGAAACTCAGTGAAGCAAAAGAAAGACCGTGTACCTCGGTATGTCACCTAGAGAATACCAAATTGGACACGAAAAGTGAAATGCAGTGTCAACTACTCACATTCGGTGAATGAAAAAAAACATTTAAACATGTGCAGATTCGAGTTCAAACTGACGAAACACTTTTATGAACCAAATATACATGCGTTGCCGCAGTCAACGCATTTTAGTTTGCCTAATCAGCCCTATCCATTAGCGAAAAAGAAAAAGATCAAGACCCATCTCTAGAACAAGTGCAACACGTGTTACCACACAGTCAACGCGATGTTGCAACTTCTCTGTTAATCTTGCACTTTTTCAATTTACGACTAATCATGAATAGGGCACTAAAGAAACCCAGGGTGAGTCTGGGGGAGAAAAAAAATCAATTATCAAATTATCAATTGTGCCCGGAAAAAAAAAGTCAGGCCACCTGTGTTCAACATAAATAAACCTTAAATTAACACTGTTTCCCGTGCCTGGAGGAATACAACACAGAATACAGACTAGATTTTAGACTCGACCACATTGAGGAGTTAATAACTCCGAGTTTAAATACAAACAGGAAATAGTCTGTCTCGAGATGGTAAACTACATCAAAATTTTAACTCACTCGCTCAACATCATGAACAACCTTCAGTCTATCATTCAGACCCCTCAAGGATGAACATAGGCACGTTCCCATTCAATTAAATTTCAAACAATAGCATAATTTCCTGAACTGATCCAAGAGAATGGAGAAAACAGACAGGATATACAACTCAATTCAAAAGGATTGAAGGAAGTCTGATTACTATTATCGCAGTGACAACACCATGGTGTCGCCATGAATGTGGATCGCATGACTGACAATGCCCAAGCTAACAACTGAGCAATCAAAATCATGTATTGGACAACCAAAATGTAAAATATATCTGAGCATTTACTATTAACGCACAATTGTATTCCAACTACAAATTTCTCATAAAGGTCGGCAAAATCTTCAATCTCAATCCAGAGGCCCACAAATACTATTATCTCACACAAAAGTCAATCTCAGAAACAATACAATTCAATCATACAGAAGCACATAGACAACATCACACAGTAACAACTGGAGTGACAATGGACAAAAACTTCCATAAAAATTTGAATCTCCCTGATATACTTAAGCTCTATATCATAACCCAGTAAAAATATTTGAAAATTGTATAACCCTGCCAGGTTCAAATCGCATTCAATACGACTGAGTCAATTTATATGCTTTTTACCAATCTATTGACCACGAACCATAACACTTCGCGTTTATCACAGGACAATAATGCTGTATACACGACGACACCAAATGCAATAAATGAATAGAGTAAATACACTATTCCCAAGAAATGTTGACTAGTTCAACTGGCTAAATACCAGGAATATATTTAATAGTACGGACCGAAATGAACACATCAAGTCCCTCAAAAAGGCGAAATGATTAATTGCCACATTACACAGATCTATATATGCTGTCGACAGTGCCAAATTATACTGCCTTGGCCTTCCTAATAACACAGCGCGCCTATCACAGGGTAATAATACTGGTACTGTACATGTATATACAGCGACACCAAGTTTATTGAATGCATACGACCGATACACTATTTACAAGAAAAGTTAGCGAGCTCAGCCGGCTATATACCAGAAAAAATATTTGATAGCTTGGGCTGAACTGAACACACGACTAGTTTCATAACGAAAGAGGGGGAAACGCCTAACCGACCTCTATATCACACAGACCGGTGTGATCATATTGTCAAATTTCACTATCGCGTAGCTAGCCTATCGGCCGAGACAAGCAAAAACCTGTCTAACACAATCGACAGCCTGCCAGCGTTGAAAGGATTTATACAGAGTTATCTATTAGAATAGCCCAATGTCAGGATGGCCTTCTCCCGGTAAAACAATTCGGCCTACAATCTACCCGTGAATAGCCGGCCAATACAACAGGGGTTGGGGGTTCGCGAACAAAGGAAAAATGGCCGGCTTCTATACCGCGCTTGTTTACCGGGAATTTTTCACAGTCTGGTTCAAAGGCGTAAATTGGTTCTCAACCGTATCAAAATTAATTTTATATCTGACGCCAGATGTCGTAGAAAAGTGTGCCCCGCCTAGCAACACCTAGAACGATATAGAGCTAAAATATCCCTCATTAAAATCCTCCCTCCATTCCAGCCCGAATTCTATATGTACGTCTCGCTCATTCAAAATCCCATCCCAGTCTGGCAATCTCAGAGCATGCAACGGAGATTCCCGAAGTTCAAGCTTCGGGCCAAAACCGGTTTGAGTGGGTTCGAAGGAATTAGCGCGGATGATGCAATCTCCTCGCATATCAGGGATCAACAGCTCCGGGCATAAACCTACCTCTGCAACACTATTTTGAAATATCTGTAGAAAAGATATGCATGTGACGGGAACTGTCATGACTGTATACCTTGGTAAAAATAAGTAGAAGTGATAAATTCACCCTTTTTTTATTTGGAGAAGATGTGTAATTAATAAAGTTCTTTTACTGAGAAGATTTAAAAAGCGCACTTTTTACAAAGCGATTTTTTGGTGATTACGTCACAGACTAGATTTAACCGCTGTGATGATCCAATTGCGTTTTTCTCGCGAGGAAAAAATGTTCTCATCCTTGGATACTGTATGTAGTAAGAGATGTCATATAAGAATAATCAGATTGAAACAGAGCAGCAAAAAAAAAAAAGACAAGCAACACTAGTCAAGAGTCCTGTCCGTTTCGAGTGATTCCGGTACGAACATTTCAAGGCATGATTTACTGAAAATGCTGGACCATCTGGAGATTTTTCATGAATCCGTAAACAGATGTTATATAGAATAGCAAACTAAACATAGAACTATATGGGTATAACCACGGAACTTCCGAGTACAGAAAGTCTTCCCAACGGTGATTCCGTCATGGTGGAATTCATGACCTCCATATAAGAATTAGTTGTGAACTAACAATCTTTGATAGTTGAACTGTGGACCACATTTATCCTGGGAAAAGACGTTTTGAAATAAGAAACAGTTGATGTGATGCATATTACTGGATTATTAAGGTGTTAGTGAACCGAGTGTTTTTGTTACAGAGTATTTCGGAAATTGATGAAAAGCATATATGCCTGATGAAAATGACATTGCATGTGCAGTGCAGTTAGTTCCTGGACTTGTGTACAGTAACCTTTCTGTTTCTGTATTTTGCAGAAGCTTATTCCACATTGCGTATAATTTGGATTGACCGAAAATGTCGCAACCTAAATGTTGGGTATTAACTTTATTGTGGATTGTTGGGCTACATACTTGCATGCTCATTATCTACCATTTACTAAAGTCCAGGAAATAAATCCATGGCACATGCAATGTCATTTTCTTCAGGCATATATTTTTCAGTAAAAACAACAACAGTCAGTTCACTTAACACCTTATCAGGGCCGTAACCAGGATTTACTGAGGGATGGTTCGCCTTCACTCCAAAAGGGCACATCAGAGGGTTCGCTGTATGGGGAAAAGAGGCAAATAGGGGATTCGCTTCATTGTTTGAAAAGGGCATTTATATGAGAAAAATATACAAAATTTCCGAAAGGGGGGTTCGCCTGAACCCAGAAAACCCCCCTTGGCTACGGGCCTGCTTGTGTATGAATATAGACGTGGTCGGTTTTCAGTTTTGACAAGTTTCGGTATTGCCAGGGTTTAACTATAAGCTAATGCTTTGTCTACGTTGAAAAGTGGACCACAGAATTCAATCGTTTTTGACAGAATTAAGGGGTCCGCATATTCTCAGGTTTCATTGTAATGGGAGGCTTGCACAATATGTACAAAAGATAAACCAGAAACTGTTCTAGTTCTGTTAGTTGATGGGCTAATAGACAAACAGGAAGTGACAATCACAGTTTCACACAGAATCTGATTTCACACTTGATGAGTTGCGGACGTTGACAATCTCTGTCCCATTATCGTTTTGGAAACGAGGAGTGACCTGTGAATATGGGCAACATCTTTCATGCTTCTATCATGTGTTTTGTGCACATCCAGCCAGTAGAGCACCGTGGGGTTTCCAGGGATTGACCTGGTGTGTTGTTGTGACAGGGACGTATCCAGGGATTTTTTGCAGGTTCCGATCCCAAACTCCTAGTTCCCATTTGTAATTTAATGTTGAGGGTCCAATTTCCATTTTTTAGTGAATTTCAGCGCAAAGAGCATGTGATCAATCACAAAATAGAGGTTTATTAGCATGAAATTGAATACCCAGCTATGCAATCGAATCGGATCGATATTGAGGCTCCCGGAAACTTTTTTAGGAGTATTTCCTTCAGAATCCTTTCAAATTGAACAACAACAACACTTTTGTTTTTTGTTTCATTTGAGTTTTGGGCGCCCATACATTTTCCGGAACTAAATTGGCTCTAGACACAGCCCTGTGTGAACAGCCCAGGTCATGGAAAGAATGAAGGGCCTCCGCTTGTCAGACAGCCTGTCATATGAGGTGACTAACTGAAGCACTTGTGGGGTTTGTGTGTGTGAAAAGGAATGAGACCCCACTCGTGAGGTCCCTGTTGTGAGAAGAAATATAATTGGACCCAAACATGGTCATATGTCTGAAACATTGTTGAAAGCGGCGATAAATCACATTCACTCACTCCAATTAATACATGTAGATCTGCAGAGTTGAATCTCCAGCTTTTCTTATGTGGACCTCCCACTGGGAGATATATGATCAGATCTTCTAAATGATGTACAATACATGTAACACCCAAGTATTATCAAACTGAAATATTAGAATGCAAATGGATGCCAACGTCAGCTTCTCAACATTGCTCAGTGACATATGCTCCAATTTTACAATCACTCATCATTTTGGGTACTCTAACGACACATCCGTCGATCACATATTTCGTTCACTTCATATTGTGATGCATGCAAGTCTGATTATCCTGGAATTCTTCACTTTGCTGTTCTGAACCAATATAGCAGAACTTAATAAATCTGATGAAATCTGGCAAATACAACTTTGGTCATTTATATCAGCACTTTTAATTGCAAATAATTTTGACCATATTATACATGTAACAGTACTCAGGAATTTGTACAGTCTCAACTCAAATACATGTACAGTACATTCAAGACGGACTTCATTTTCAAGGCAGCAGTCGCGACATTTCCCAGTGCCACAAAGAATCTGAGAAATATTTGTTTTGAAGGTAGGTCCCATAAAATTCCTCTTTATACTTCACATTCTGATTTTGACATAAATTTTCTTGTACATGTAGTTTTAACCTATACATATTCATAGTAATAAATTCTCTCCAGATTTCTTTATTTAATTTTAAAGGAAGTTACAGTTCATATAATAATTTTCCTGGTGAAGGGCAACACAAGGAAGAATTCCAGTGATATAACTTCCAAAATGATGATTTGCGTTTGCTGGAGGCATTATGCATCACCACATGTCAATGAAAAACAAATTATTCTTCCTTTAGTTTATGAATAAGGGTTGAGTTGGTCAAGTTCCTGATTGTTACGCACTAGTGGACACCTGTACAGAGTCAGCCCCAACGCCATTGGACTGATTGAAATAATGATACCATGTATACACATCCACGTACATGTATCCACGTCCACATATCAACATCTCAACACATCCTCAGATCGACAACCACATCCACATATACATATCCACATCTGTTTTCCTTTATGGAATACAAGGATAATTAGCAATTTGAAAATAGCTGGAACGAAATATTAAATGTTTGTTATGAAAAATGTGAACTACATTTACCTAAGTTTGGTATACGACAATTTTATTGGATAGCTTTCCATCCATTGTCATCTAATCAGCACTTTTTGATTCTAATCCCTTTTGCTCTCTATAAGAGCCTATGTTATACATGTACATGCCCATTGATGCTCACTCGTTTGGTTTACACTCTCCCCCTCTTTGTGCACTGGTGCGTAATGATCGGGAAACTGGCAAATGGAGCTAAATTATACCATCCATTCACTCTCGAGATCTTCTATTTTTGACCAGATTTATCCCTTCCGTCACTGTTTGTTACACTTACATGTATTCAACATCTATCATTGCAGGTTACGAGATTGAAGACCTAGCCCACACCTTCAAGTATCATACTCGCCCTGTGCCAGGCTACTGTACGCCAGAAGAGGCGGAAAAATATGGGGTAAGTCTATACTCCTCCCACTTTACGTGCACATCTCCATTGTGAGTGGGAACCTGTGATACATGTAGCCAGTGATCATCCAACCGTTTCAACTCTAATGTGAAAAAGTGGTCTAATCATGTTATTTTAGGGTACCAGATTTGAGGAGAGTAACCAGTCTTATATTGAAGAGCGAAAAACAGGATAAATATTTTACAGTGTGTAATAAATTTGGTTCTAATTGTTCAAAAATTGGAATCGAGCATGACACACAACAAAAAGTGAAAAGCGTACCATAAGGCAGTTTCACTTTTGGTCAATTAAATTATACACAATATGAAAAGTAAGCTCCTGCAGAAATTGAAAGGTTACATGTACCCTACAAATATTGACATAGAAATAAATTTGGAAAATTGTTAACAATTTACTGTCAATTATATGTTTAGAAATTAATTGCCCATGTACCAATTAACCAAGATAAATTTGGGAAATTTGATTTAAATCCATTGGCACCTGTATGGTTAAAAATTACTCGCCTATGTCAGTATTTGTATGGTAACCTTTCCATGTCTGTATTTTGCAGTGCCCATGCAATGGCATTATCCTCAGGCATCCACTTTTCAGCATTTTCCAAAAAAACCTCTAACAATACTTGGTTCACTAAGCCCTTAATTGAGTTGAAAGTGATTGAATTACTTATCGTTTCTGCTATGTTTAAATGTGAACTGCAATTTTTTTTGAAAATAAGCGAAACAGTGTTATATCTGTGGGATTTAAAATGTAACAAATCATAAATTCAGTTGAGAAAGAATATTTGGATAAAAACATCATAATAAATATGCATAAAACCCCTTCTGATCTGGACGGAAAATCTGACAGCTGAAAGTGACATGATTATCCCCCTTGATATATAACGGCATTATGCTCAGATTTATTGGGAAATCAGGGGAGATAAGTCATGCATATTTTTATTCTGATTTCGAACACAAATCCAGCCCTAATAAATGTTTTTGGCAACAATAAGTTGAAAATCTCTTTTGTTTCTCCCTGTGCTCCATGATGGAGCATGAAATTACTACCCAGAAATTTGCAGGCAAGCCACCGTTACGTGTTACCACTGTCTATATCTCAAGAAGAAATAGTTCAAATATTATTAATATTGGAATTATCAGCCCATTTGCATGTTTTGATTTTATTTGAAGTATTTTTTCTCTGAGTAGTTTCAAGAAAAGTGCTTCAAAGTTGGTAATTCAAGTCCAGCCAATTTCAGAAATAAAATCAGCATCCCTGTTTGACCCTGGTTTGTGACATCACATCAGACCACCTGGTCGGATATCAATGGGACAATACTTGTCATATTCAGTTTTCATGAAGCTCGTCTGATGTAACGTCACAATCAAGGAAAGATAAGTGATGGCGTTTTGCGAAATGAAATTCAGCTAGGCTGACTACTACATTGTAACTTCTGTAAAGCATCCAGCAGACAAACTAGGTCAAATTAAACCAAGCAAAGTGGACAGACCGATACAACCTTCAAAAAATATAAAAAGAAGAATCTAAAAACCTTCACATTTCACCTTTAAATTTGCTTAATTTAAGTCCCGTGTTTTGTGACCTATGTTGTAGCTAGTGGAGCTATATGAAGGGATGGGTGTCTATCTCTACAAAGACATGTACCAGAATGCCCTCAACAAGTGTACGAGCACCATGTCCTCTGTCACCGGGGTGGAGGCCTGTGACGGGAAGCCGGCCGCCCGGTATCTTCTCAGTGTGTTCTTCAGGAAAAATGAACTGTTAAGTGGGTCAATGAGCCACAAGGGCAAGGCGTCAGATTGCACTCAACTCACACTACTTGATCCTCACAAACTGGAGGCTATTTCCAGTAAGTATTGGTCGACCTGGAAACAAACTAGCAGTCTTGTTATTTTTTATTAGGTAATCAACTCTGCTGCTTTTTGAAAACTCTACGTTTGGCTCTATGTAATTTTCTTCTTTTCTTTTTTTTGGCAACGTAGATAGAAAACAAATGGACACTGATCAAAATTGAAAGAAAAGTTGGGGCTGATTGAATATTGGATTATTAGCTATTCCTTACTTTTATTGGCATACAGTAATTCCCCTAATAATTCGGTCACTAGAAGTGCAGCAAAAATGACCTGCATCTGGAAATATTCTTGATGGCATCAGCTACAAATTGTCGCATTTTGTCATTATATGGCTTTTCTTTAATTTGAATGAAGAATGGGAATGTTACTTTTTCTCTGTGTTTGAATAACAGAGTTGTAAAGTGAACTTACTGTGATTGAATTATTAGGGGAATAATTACCATAAGGCTTGTTCGAGAAACCCGGACACAATCAGAAAAATATAGGGGGTCGCTTGAAGTTTGTCATCCACACGGAGTACCGCCACATATTCACATTCATGATCTTACTTTCGGGCGAGATGTTACACAAAAGGCTGCATTTGGTGTGATGTATAGACTCCATTTATGTATTGGTGCCCAAATAATTTTATTGGCAAAATGATTGTGTCAGTATGATGATATCAATTAGTTGATAGCATGACTTTCTGTTTCTTCTTTATAGATTTTTGTGTCCACCATTCTGACTCCAGGAAAAGTGAGATAAAACAAGCCTTACACTGTAAAATCACGTCTTTGAAGTGTAAAACTAAAAGGAGAGAGAAATCGGAGTGATTTAGCAACCTAAAACAGTGCTTGGGTGCGTGGATGTCCCGCAAACTGGTCCAAGCAGACAGTCTGGAATATCTTAGTAACAGAATAGGCAGAAGCTCTGTGATTGGCTGGATTCTACTAATTTTCTTCACAAGCCAATGAAAATGATGCATTTCTGTTTGAATATTTGAATTGACCAATCAAATATTCTGAAACATGAAGATATCCCATAATGCACTGTAATTTCTGTAAAACTTCATTCTGAACAGACTGAGATTGGCTCTCTGTTCTATGTCTGCGCTATTATTGACTGAAATGAGTTGCTAATATGGCACTCACTCATCCTGTCTCAACTGTTTTGAAAACAATCCAATTGTTGGAGCTTGTAAACATTCTGTCTGCACAGCATGGCTTCGAACCAGTAAAAGTAAAAGCAAGTCATGACGATGTACACAATATCCAAATGCAAGATGTCACACTAGTAAAATCAGTGGCCTTCATGACCGTCATTAATCCCGCTATCTTGAGGTGAGATGCTTTTCCCTCGGATTGTTTGCTTCAGCATGTGTACTGCTTCATTTTCGTCGTTTCTTCATCATAATGGTGAGGATTGATACAGTACATCCTCTGGTATTTCAGTCGCAGGAAGTGAAATTTCACACCATACGATCAGTGGGTGATCAAATTTATTAGAGCAGGCAGTGGACAAAATGGTCCAAAAAATAAGCAGAAAATCCTCCGTTCATTATTTTAATGATTTTATAGGGTGATCAGTGTTATTGATTGAATTTTGTCCACAAAACTGGAAGTGATTCATTTTAATCGGGTTAAAATTATTACCATAGTCTGGGTGGTGACTGCTAGACTCGTACTGCTGAACCGGACGGGTTCGAGCCCAGCTGGTCCATGTGTGGAAGTTTGTCAGTTTCTTGCTGACCGGCGGTGGTTCTCTCCGGGTACTCCAGCTTCCTCCACTAACCAAACTGACTGTCACCATATGAGTGAAAGAACCTTGAGTGTGACATTAAGCCAAACCCCCCCCCCCTCCTCCCCATAGTCTGGGATACCCCAGTTGTGACTTGTGAGGTCTATCTCGTCAGATGGATAGACAAGATTTTTTGGTTTAGGATGGGCCTTCTTCTGTTCTGGACTTGGAAAGTTTACCAGCCTGTGCAAATATGAAATTCATCTCTGCAAATTTGTGTAGCACCAAAATAACCCACATTCAGCAGGTTTGTGTAACATCAGGACTTTGGAAGTGAAAGTGTAGTATCGGAACTTAGAAAGTGATAGTGTATCATCACAACTTTGAAAGTGAAAGTGTACCATCAAATGTTTGAAAGTGAAAGTGTACCATCAGAACTTTGAAAGTGAAAGTGTACCATCAGAACTTCGAAAGTGATAGTGTACCATCAGAACTTTGAAAGTAAAAGTGTATTATCGGAACTTAGAAAGTGATAGTGTACCATCAAAAGTTTGAAAGTGAAAGTGTACCATCAGAACTTTGAAAGTGATAGTGTACCATCAGAACTTTGAAAGTAAAAGTGTATTATCGGAACTTAGAAAGTGATAGTGTACCATCAAAAGTTTGAAAGTGAAAGTGTACCATCAGAACTTTGAAAGTAAAAGTGTATTATCGGAACTTAGAAAGTGAAAGTGTACCATCAAAAGTTTGAAAGTGAAAGTGTACCATCAGAACTTTGAAAGTGAAAGTGTACCATCAGAACTTTGAAAGTGACAGCCTACCATCAAAACTCTGAAAATGAAAGTACCATCAGAAATTTGAAAGTGAAAGTGTAGTATCGGAACTTAGAAAGTGATAGTGTATCATCAGAACTTTAAAAGTGAAGTGTACCATCAGAAATTTGAAAGTGAAACTGTAATATCAGAACTTAGAAAGTGATAGTGTATCATCAGAACTTTAAAAGTGAAGTGTACCATCAGAAATTTGAAAGTGAAAGTGTACTATCAGAACCTGTAGATTCATATACTAAAAGTTATACAGTCTGGTATTTCATCTAGACGATAAATATTTTCAAGAGCCAGCCCTCCCAGGGAATAGTGATAACTATAACAAAACGCATTATAAGTACAGAATCATAGATCTGTTTATCGGTTGTTGCCTATTGAATTCTCTGATATCTATTTATCTATATATTGGTCAAGCTCTACATGCTCTACCTCTCAGATTGTTGTTGTTAGCTGATAGCTAGGGGAATGATTGCCAGTGAAATCATGGTTCAAGAGAGCAGCATCTATGTTTCTACAGTTTGTTTGGGATCATTGTATTTAATATGGTGGAGACTGATGAGTATGTTCTATTTAATAAATGAAACTTTCAATATTTCCAAAGAGGTCAATATTTTCTTTCATTAGAAAAGTTTGTATGATAATTGTTAGGATTATAAATCGTCATCATCCCACTGTGGGATGATTATTTGGTGTCGTATGGGACATTAATACAACATTTTTGTGTTGTACGGGACAAATCCTGGACAGAATTCGTCCCTTATGATATGCTGAGTATTTCATTGTTCTTAATTTTAATTCCTGAACACCTTTGCAGTAAACCTCTTAGTATAAACAATGGAAGAAATAATGTCACAAGCTGCATCATTTCTAAATTTATCTCCAAAAATGTTGTCTAAATGTCCCATACATGTACATGTACGACATGAAAGAATCGCCCTTTGGTTATTTGCTACCCCTTTGATCATGATCCTATGATGGACAAAATATACTGGGCCAAAGTTGATCTTGAGTTAAATGGAGCAGTAAAATCCTTCTGTCTGTGATACTAGATTTGAATAATTATGACTAATTGGTGTCTTTAATGTGTACACACTCTGGAAGCTGCTCACCCTCTTATTAAAGTGAAGGAATGTGATGGCCACTTGTGATATGAGGGGAGGGAATTTACCTTGATTTATCAAGTTCGTGGAACTTGATCTTCTAAGCAGATACATTCTCATGGCATCAGATTGTATAGCGCCTACTGTCAGATATACCGGTACCATCTGATTGCACTGGGGTTGAACTCACAGCACATGGCTCTCGTCCAGTCAGCATCGTCTGCTCGTAAACTGTACGGAGTGAGCTCAGCATGTCACAGCTAACCAAGACATTGCAACTTGTACCGTGTTTTCTTAAGGAATAATTTAGCGTAAAATTTGTTATTTCTTCTGCACGGTATACTGGATGCATTTCCCATTCCCCTCAATCAACATCGAAACAGACCGAATGTGCATGCTCGCCACATTTTTCTACTCGCTGCAGTCAGTGGGTGTTACACTGTCCGTTTAGGATGTTACTAACCCTAACAATGAGAAAATGAGAAGATCTAGCCTTCTCTAACATAATGAAGATAGTCTCCCAGGCTAGATAGACATTAATCAACATGGGCTATGCAGAACTGAGGTCAGTCGATCACGACAAATCTACTGCTGGAACTATAACTCAGAGCCTTGTGAAGTATTCATGCCATGTCATGAAAAATCTTGAAACTTTGTGATACATCTAGCATAGATTATTACTGGATTTCAGATTTTTTATTTATTTTTAATTGTATTGCGAGGTTGTGGATATATATTTGATGATTTCCCATGTCAATGGAAGCCTCTCCCAGTTGATCTGAATCCATAATCTCTCTGGAATTCTTCATTTCTGTTGTTCTGAACTAGTTACATAATACAAATGGCAGGATCTAATTTCAATATCTTTGGTCAATGATGTCATCCTTATTAAAGTTCTAATCTATCAAATGCATGTGTTCATTCGAGTGACGGCGGGAGTTCTGTACTTGATAAATTTTCCTGTTCTGCTACGAAATGCATGTCACACGTCCGTGAAGATTTCTTGCTGAGGCAGCGTTCACGATATTCCCAAGTGCCATAGGACGCATGAGAGAGAATTGTTCAAAGGTAGGTCCAATGGTGTTGTTAATATATGTAGTATTTATTTGTACATTGTACATGTATGTACCTGTATACAGTTCTATCTTAGTACTTTTAGTTCAAAAATATTTTAAATATAAAAAAAAATGAAAAAAAACCTGTGTAGTTATTCCTTTAATATTATACAGCTGATCTATGTTTTTAGTTCTAGATTACAAGTTTACAATTAAAGTGATAGTAAACCCTCAAGTAAAGTTTCCATCAAATGAAAGACCATTAGAAACAGTGTCGGAGAATATTTATTGTAATTTTTTACAATTTTATTACACAGAGTAAACTGCGAATAAAGCATGGTATTCTATGGTGGTCTGTTGCAATCATATTTAGGTCCAGTGACGTCACACTGCCTTAATACATATACATGTACTGTGTATGCACTTTCCAATGCTTGATTCTAGCTTAAGGTTTGTATACTTTGAGTTTCAACACAGACTCACTGTTCCAATGTGCATGTTTCACCCAAAACGGGGAAATTCAAATTGACTTGACGCTTATGAGTTACCATCTCCCAGATTTTGGTGAAACATGCACATTGGAACAGTGAGTCTGTGTTGAAACTCAAAGTATACACACCTTAAGCTTGAATCAAGCATTGGAAAGTGCATACACAGTTTGAAATATATGTATTAAGGCAGTGTGACGTCACTGGACCTAGATATGATTGCAACAGACCACCATAGAATACCATGCTTTATTTGCAGTTTACTCTGTGTAATAAAATCATAAAAAATTACAATAAATATTTTCCCACACTGTTCGCAATGGTCTTTCATTTGATGGAAACTTTACTTGAGGGTTTACAATCACTTTAACAAATCTATGCAGCCTAGATGTAAATTGAATTGATGAACAAAATGAAGAATTCCAGTGCTGTCATACATGTCATAGGACTCGCCAATTTTTTTTTTTTTTTTTTTTTTTTACGATTGCAGGGAATAATAAAAATTAAATTAAAACTGGATCAGAAGAGCCAAAACTCATCTATACGCAGAAATAAGGGGTGAACTTAAATTGTCCAGTTTTATATTTATTTTCATTATCACCTCCGATCTTGAAAAAAAAAAAAAAATCACCCATGAAACAAAATCTAAAATTTGTTTGGCCTAAGGGGTATCCTTACCTTTCATTTATCCTAAGTCACCTGATATATTCCACAGCACGCACATTTATAGACCGATCAGCATTCATATGAATTGAAAATTAATAATGGAAGAAGTAGTTCCCTCAAAATTGTGCTGGACAGCTAAAATTTCAGCTATCTGAAAGTAAAACTCAAATGTACAGTCTACAAAGTGTATGTTCAGCCTATATCCACACTTTGGATTTGAGATTTTATCCTATCTTTTAACATGGAAGTTTTGCACCTATTTCTATTGCTGAACAGTGACATGGTGAAGGGCCCCTATTTGCTGGGACTAATTTTAATCAATGATACCTATGGTAAATATATAAGCAAAGAAATGGAATGTTCACCATGTTCGTTGTTTTGTGTGTTTTTTTTGTTTTTTTTCCTAAGATTGCGTATTCAATGCACATTTCTTATTGGACCAAAAATTTCTTCAAACTGCATGTTATTTCTTAGATTCTCTCATTCATATGAAAAATGATTCATCTGAAATGCGGCTTCATTTATTCAGCCAATTTCTACGTTCCCACTTCGAACCTGCCTTGATTTATCTGACCCTCTTCAGTGTTCAAAATCCGAGGTGTAGATTTCACCTACGAATGAGAGACGAACCAATCAGAATGTACACGTTCATTGTGAGTTGTGACATCATCCTGTATTAGCGGTGTCATTCTTCCTAATATTGTTTGTATTAGCCCACTATATAGGTCAGACAATCAATAACACTCTTGTGCGACCCATTTCAAATTTCAAATGTTTTCGAGGTCAGTGACATCTCGTGTGTATTTATAAGTTCTTTGAACATTGAAGGGGCCAGATATATCAAGGGAAGTTTGAAGTGAGAACGTAGAAATTCACTTGATAAAATGAAGATGCTGAAATGCAACATGGTCAAAATATCAGATTTACCATTACTTTACTTCAGTTCATAAATGACATACATTTTGTTCTTATTACCCCTTATCACTCAAAGCACTCGTCTGCATGTTTTCTTGGCAGGAGAAATGGATTATCTTGACCATTTTGACAGGGATAGTAATCCAGGGTTCCCAGCCACTCGGGGAAATCAGGGAAAATGATTTTCCAGTCAGGGAAAACTCGGGGAATCTGATGAAAATACCCAACATCAGGGACAAATCAGGGAAATTGAGTAGCAAGAGAGGAGTCCTTATGTGGCTGGCTATGTTGACTTTTTCACACCAGGGATGCAAATTTTCCTTCTTAACACCTCATTAAGGGCTTATCTAGCATAGCTTGAACTCTTATCAGGACTAATTCTTTCATAACTGCATGCAATTTGGCTATGAATTCTGAACACACACCTTCCGTCCAGTGGTTGTGCATATTTTGCATATCAGGGAATTTGGGAAATTAATCAGGGAAAAATCATTGAATTTTGTTCCCACGAAAAGCTGGGAACCCTGTAATCTGGTTTTGTCTTATAAATTACAAGATGGCTATGTGTTCTTGTATATTTGTAAGACTGGCAATATTATCACTAACACGACTAAGGGATTACTCAGTGATTGTCACTGGGTAGTCTTTTCTGTGCAGAATTGGTGAATGTGGCGTATTGACCTGAAGAAGCCTATTGATTTTGGGGTCAAAGGTCAAGGTCACAGTAGTTAAATGTTTACTCCTGATATTGAAAGTTCACAGAAATGTTGACCATGTGAATAAATTGTACAAAGAGGTCAATTTGGGGGTCAAAATGTCGGTGGAATCGATGAGCGATATTGTCCTAGTAGCATCTTGTTCCTGCCTTAGGGGGCTTCCTTCGAGTACATACATCTCAGAATCAGAAAGTTCACTGTCTACCCTCCTGCTTGCACAAAATAAATCTAACGTAGTATACGTAGGTCAAAATTGCTACTTAGTAACCCCCGCCCCACACCCTTTTCTGAGCCTACATGGATGCTTCCCACCCCTCCTGCCCACTTATACATAAAGAATTCTAATGAAGCATAGGCATTGATTTGCCGAGATTATTTTAGGGATGACATATGTGTAGAATTTTTTTCCAGAAAGTTTACCTGCACAAGTTGCTGAAATAGCCAAAAAAATCCAATCTTTTCCCCCCATTTTTGCCAAAATTTATCTTTTGCCAGAAAATCTTTACAACAAATTATGCAGAAAACCCAATATTTCTCGTATATATTTTGTTTTCAATCTCGAAGCACTGCAGAAAAAACCAGTATTGATCAGTTGGTGACAAAACCTTGAGGTTCCTGAACATTTGAATGCTCATGAAAGGATCTCGGTAACAGTAATATATTCCTCAAACGCCTCCAGAGGGAACACAGTCTGTCACTTACATTTATTGTCCATCACAGATGATCCACACCCATCAGTAGTATAATGCGTACAGTAATCCATCTAATAATTCAAGCCCCATATCAAAATTCAATCACCCCCAATTTATGGGGACAAAATTCTGTCAGATGTTCTAATGAATTTGATCACTCTCTAAAATCATTGAAATATTACACAGAAATAATGGATTATCTGCATGATTTTGAACCATTTTGTAAACTTCCTATTCTGATAGTTTGATCACCCCTTGACTTTATGGTACAAAATTTCACTCTCTGTGATTGAATTATTAGAGGGATTACCATATTATGGGGATTGATTGTGGCTTGATTGATCCAGAATAGAAAGCCATTGAAAAATATTGACGATTATCTAACATCTTCATTCACAAGTTGACTTTTCTGTTCACACTTCAAATTAGCCTTGCTATTCAGCTCACCAGCTCTGTTCAAAAGAATTTAGGACACAAAATGCCATTGACCTCAAATCAATTTGAATTCTAAAATGTGCGCATGAGTGGGTTAATGATTGGCTGCCGTATGCATCTGGCTACACCTACCACCATATTAGGACGAATGACATGACTACTGGGGGGATACATCACCCTATACACAGTCATTGGGTATGTTCTGATTGGTTTGTCTCTGGTTTGTAAATGAAATGTACACTTCACATTTGAATGCTTAAGCTGGTCTCCTCTGTCACGGCTAATTTGAGAAGAGAAGTCATCTTGAGTATGAAAATGTTTTTCTATCAGGCATGTTGTCTTTGCTTTCCTAACATTTGATTCTTACATTGTCGTTGTAGATGACGTTCCTCCACAACTAAAGCGGGCTTACAAGTATCTCCATCGTCCCTCACCCGGCTTCTGTACCCCTGAAGATGTGGAGAAATTTGGGGTGAGTCTCTATTGAACTCCGGGAGAACCATCAATGATGACGTGAAAGATTGTTGAAAGTGATGTTAAATCATACTCTCCCTCCCACAAGGATCTGCTCGAATAGGGCCACAATGGGTCCTCTTGATTAGGGCCACAATGGGTCCTCTTGATTAGGGCCACAATGGGTCCTCTTGATTAGGGCCGCTATGGATCCTCTTGATTAGGGCCACAATGGGTCCTTTTGATTAGGGCCACAATGGGTTCTCTTGATGAGGGCCGCTATGGGTCCTCTTGATTAGGGCCACAATGGGTCCTCTTGATTAAGGCCACTATGGATCCTCTTGATTAGGGCCGCTATGGGTCCTCTTGATTAGGACCACTATGGGTCCTCTTGATTAGGGCCACAATGGGTCCTCTTGATTATGGCCACTATGGATCCTCTTGATTAGGGCCACAATGGGTCCTCTTGATTAGGGCCGCTATGGGTCCTCTTGATTAGGGCCGCTATGGGTCCTCTTCATTAGGGCCACTATGGATCCTCTTGATTAGGGCCACAATGGGTCCTCTTGATTATGGCCACTATGGATGCTCTTGATTAGGGCCACAATGGGTCCTCTTGATTAGGGCCGCTATGGGTCCTCTTTTTAGGGCCGCTATGGGTCTTCTTGATTAGGGCCACAATGGGTCCTCTTGATTATGACCACTATGGATCCTCTTGATTAGGGCCACAATGGGTCCTCTTGATTAGGGCCGCTATGGATCCTCTTGATTAGGGCCACAATGGGTCCTCTTGATTATGGCCACTATGGATCCTCTTGATTAGGGCCACAATGGATCCTCTTGATTAGGGCCGCTATGGGTCCTCTTGATTAGGGCCGCTATGGGTCCTCTTGATTAGGACCACAGTGGGTCCTCTTGATTAGGGCCACTATGGATCCTCTTGATTAGGGCCGCTATGGGTCCTCTTGATTAGGGCCGCTATGGGTCCTCTTGATTAGGGCCACAATGGGTCCTCTCGATTAGGGTCGCTATGGGTTCTCTTGATTAGGACAACAATGGGTCCTCTTGATTAGGGCCACAACATGTGGGTCCTCTTGATTATGGCCACTATGGATCCTCTTGATTAGGGCCACAATGGGTCCTCTTGATAAGGCCACAATGGGTCCTCTTGATTAGGGCCGCTATGGATCCTCTTGATTAGGGCCACTATGGATCCTCTTGATTAGGGCCACTATGGATCCTTTTGATTAGGGCTACTATGGATCCTCTTGATTAGGGCCGCAATGGCTCCTCTTGATTAGGGCCACTATGGATCCTCTTGATTAGGGCCGCTATGGGTCCTCTTGATTAGGGCCGCTATGGGTCCTCTTGATTAGGGCCACAATGGGTCCTCTCGATTAGGGTCGCTATGGGTTCTCTTGATTAGGACAACAATGGGTCCTCTTGATTAGGGCCACAACATGTGGGTCCTCTTGATTATGGCCACTATGGATCCTCTTGATTAGGGCCACAATGGGTCCTCTTGATAAGGCCACAATGGGTCCTCTTGATTAGGGCCGCTATGGATCCTCTTGATTAGGGCCACTATGGATCCTCTTGATTAGGGCCACTATGGATCCTTTTGATTAGGGCTACTATGGATCCTCTTGATTAGGGCCGCAATGGCTCCTCTTGATTAGGGCCACTATGGATCCTCTTGATTAGGGCCGCTATGGGTCCTCTTGATTAGGGCCGCTATGGGTCCTCTTGATTAGGGCCACAATGGGTCCTCTCGATTAGGGTCGCTATGGGTTCTCTTGATTAGGACAACAATGGGTCCTCTTGATTAGGGCCACAACATGTGGGTCCTCTTGATTATGGCCACTATGGATCCTCTTGATTAGGGCCACAATGGGTCCTCTTGATAAGGCCACAATGGGTCCTCTTGATTAGGGCCGCTATGGATCCTCTTGATTAGGGCCACTATGGATCCTCTTGATTAGGGCCACTATGGATCCTTTTGATTAGGGCTACTATGGATCCTCTTGATTAGGGCCGCAATGGCTCCTCTTGATTAGGGCCACTATGGATCCTCTTGATTAGGGCCGCTATGGGTCCTCTTGATTAGGGCCGCTATGGGTCCTCTTGATTAGGGCCACAATGGGTCCTCTTGATAGGGCCGCTATGGGTCCTCTTGATTAAGGTCGCTATGGGTCCTCTTGATTAGGACCACAATGGGTCCTCTTGATTAGGGCCGCTATGGGTCCTCTTGATTAGGACCACAATGGGTCCTCTTGATTAGGGCCACTATGGATCCTCTTGATTAGGGCCACAATGGGTCCTCTTGATTATGGCCACTATGGATCCTCTTTATTAGGGCCACAATGTGTCCTCTTGATTAGGGCCGCTATGGGTCCTCTTGATTAGGGCCACAATGGGTCCTCTTGATTAGGGCCGCTATGGATCCTCATGTTTAGGATTGCAATGGATCCTCTTGATTAGGGCTGAAGAATGGGACCACATTGAATCTCCAAGAATTGGACAACAATAGATCCTCTTGAATAGGGCCACAATTGATCCCCTTGGATAGGGCCACACATGGATCCCATGAATTGGGTCACCTTGATTCCTCCTGAATAGGGCCACTGGATCCTCAAGGATAGGGCTACAGTGGATCTCCAAGAATTGTGCCACAATGAATCCTCCTGCAATAGATCCTCTCAAATAGGGTCACAATGGATCCTCTTGAAATGGGCCACTATGGATCCCCAAGAATAGGGCCACAGTAATCCCCAAGATTTGGCCACAATGCATCCTCCTGAATATGCTACTCTTGTACATGCATCTGTATTTATTTATTCAAACTTCTTTTTCTTGTGAGCAAACATGTACATGTAGTATGTATTCTTTGTTGCAGATGGTGGAGTTGTCAAAAGGCACGGGTGTCTACATGTATAAAGAAACATATAAAACTGCGCTCGAGAAGTGTAAAAGTGACTTGTCACCGACAAATGGAGTCCACCTCTTTGACGGGAAGCCAGCGGCACGCTATCTCCTTGGCGTTTTCTTCAAGCCAGATGAGCTGATATATGGGTCTATGAGTAGCGTAACCCAGACTGCTGACGGTATGGAGCTCACCTCGCTGGATCCCCTCATACTGGAAGCTATCATCAGTGAGTTCATCGTACTCCTTAATACGATAAATTTAATGTTGGTATACATCATTGTACATGACTAAAAGTAACACTTCTGTGAACAGCCGGTGTAATCAGGGTTTCATATAGACAAAAATATTTAGGATATTTTTTTTCTTCTTTTTTTGCAAAATTTAGTTTTGTCGTCAACATTTTTGCCATGGTATCTGCGGGACTAAAATAAGTCTTTTGGTAGAAAATTTTAGGGAAAATATTGATTTTCGAGTTTTGAGTGAGACAAAAAAGTTTCCGGTTTCGTCCATATTTTTCGCAAATTAAATCATTATTGAGTCAAATCAAAATTTTAATTTTCCGCATTGCTGGGGGGAATAAAAATGAGTTTTTTAACCTTAAATTTTGGAAAAATATTGGAATTTTCTGGATAAGTTCCAGGTAAAGTTCTTTTTATCTGTGTAGAAAAATTTCACGGCCTCTTATCGAACTATGCCAAAGTTGTCTATGCCAAAACACAATGCTACTAGCTAGTCTACAAGGTGTGCCAGGAGCATTCAGAAACATGCTGAATGCCACCTTCAGTGGATTCTTAACTTCATCCTATGAGAATCCAAAGAGATTTGAGTTGTTTCTAATACAGTTTGTTCAAACTTTACTAGAATCAGTTGGATTCCCACAGTCCTGCAATTTGCAGGCTCACTGATGGTAAGCCCTGGAAACTCATTTTTTGATCTGCTGGATACTAAATTAAGTATGGTAGTTCCCCTAATAATTCAATCACAGGAAGTGAAATTTCCCACTGTGAAATCAGGGGGTAATCAAATGTATTAAAACAGGAAACTGACAAAATGGTTCAAAATCATACAGATAATCCATTATTTCTTAGTAATTTTACTAATTTTAGAGGGTGATCAAGGTTACTAGAAAAGCTGATTGAATTATGTCCCCAAAAGTGGGGGTAATTGAACAAATAGAGGAATTATTGTATCCTAGCAGCAGGCATGTTTTGGGTCAGAGTACAGTGTCAAAGACTTTGGAACTCTTCTGCCTGAGGAGATTACTTTTGTCCATATTAACAGCGGCTGGTAGGACCCTCCAAACAGGGTTATCTCTCCTTCTGCCAGTCGATCGACCCTGCCGTCATTCACTAAAACAGGGCGAAAACACGCCCTGGCATTCTATACACAGTGGGTCTTCACCAAGCCATGTAGCCATTGACGGAGATTAAAAGTGTGAGATTATCCGAACTGCTCTGTATCGCAGCAACATGAATTAACCAACAGCACATTTTGAGGATTCGACAGACAAAAGAAAACAAACAATCGGTGACTACCGGTAATTAAGATACTGTTTATCTCTTTCCAACAACAGCACTCCATCGAAGCTAACGGTCGTTTGTTTGAATGCAAATCAGCAGTGTTTGTTTTTCGGAATCAATCAATGCTCACGCACATTCAGATCTGCAAAGTTAAATATCTCAGTATTTAGTATGCTGATAAGGACTGTTTGGCTGGTGAGATTCAGGTTCTGTTAAATGATGTTTTGGTACAGGGCTATATGTATAGTGAATGACGGCAGGGTCGATCGACTGGCAGAAGGGGAGATAACCCTGTTTGGAGATTGGACCTGAATGCCAGTCAGAGATATCAATATATCTTTTTGTATTACTGGTTTCAATTTTGTGGCGATCATTGTACTGGATTTGGACCAGTGTGCATTTCTATTCATTTACAAACTTAACTTCCTAGGCAGTCTGGCCCTACCATAGCCTACACGAGACAGCTATTTGTCCCTTCATACATGGAGAGTTCCACTGTTTTCACCATCTCAAAACTTGAGTATTGAACTTGCAATTTCTCTCTTTTCAGGTTTCTGTCTGCAGAATTCAGATTCGAGAAAAAGCCAAATAAAGCAAGCACTGCAGTGTAAAATCACGGCCACGCGGTGTAAAAAGAGACGAGGGAAGGTAGATTAATGTGACAAGCTTTGAAAGATCTAGTTTGCGTGACCTTCCCGCTGGATTGAAATGTGCCAACAAAATGAGTTTCATATAAGATATTGGCTCTTCATGACTGTTGACAGTCCATTTGGTGCTGTACTGCTGACCATAGTTGTTGTACTGGGCAGTTTGGCTAAAATGGTGTTTGTTTCTTTTCCCAGCATCATGACATCAGTGATATTCAAAATGTAAAATTTAACCTTGCCTTATTGCATCATGGTGGTTTATTTTTGGGCGAGGATACAAGCCCAATCGTATATTGGTACAATATAGTTACATGAGATTTCTTTTTCATGAAATTTGCCTTCCTCATCGAAAGGATAAATTGTTACTTGTTATCATTGCGTAATAGCTGTCTCTGAGCTAAAAAATAAATAAAAAAACTTATGCCAACATAAATAATGAACTTTATTGGGTATCATGTTTTTGTTATCAATAAGTTACATTGTATCGCATATATGTAATGTGCTGGCTCAGCTTTTGAGTTTTAAACATGACCAGAATTCACAAAGTGTAACCCTGAACAGAGTACATGTAAAATTTGCTTGCACTTCGTACTGTTTTGGTGCATCTAAAGACCATGTACACCTCGAAATTGGGAAACATATTTCCTGAACAGGAAAACTTTGGCAAATGTGGTTGTTCATTCATAAATTGCAAACAACACAAATATTATACTCAAATGTCATCTAATTAAGCAAGTTTAGTATTGTTTCATAATACAGAATAATTATTTTTTCTCATTATGGTTTCAATTGTTCAAATAATTCTATTATGAAATTTTGATTTCCCAATTTGGGAATGTGCCTGTTTCGGAAAGTTTTCCTGTTCAGGAAATATATTTCCCAATTTGGGAACGTTCCCCGTTTTGGAGTTGTACCGCACTGATAAATGTGATGCCAACATTCCATCATTGAAGTACAATGTAGCTTTAACTTTAGAAGGTTTTATCGTCTCAGTTTGCACAATAAACCAGAACACCTTCAAAAACGAGTGTTGCCTTGAGTAATAATACCCATGGGCATCGCCAAAATTTCTTCAGAGAAGGTCATTTCCTATACTTATTAGAGAGACCAGTACTGTTCTCTCCAACAAAATAAGATTGTGGGGCATGACAGTGTCATTTTGGAAGAGTTGTGTCCCTTTAACGTCATGGATTCTATAGCAATAATGTGCCAATGACTGCAGATCATATGGGGTGAGGACGTTTTTCAAAACGCTTCACCGATATAAATCTGAATGAAAACACATACATTTTATTTGATTCATCAAAAGATACTATGATGGATATTCTTTATTCAAATTATCTACCTATGTCTCTAACTAAATTCACTGGTCAAAATATCA